>JABUQX010082344.1:0-27500 GCA_015478945.1 Trachelipus rathkii | reverse complement strand
AAGACCAACTACAAAACCAAGACCAAGACCCAAACCAAGACCAAGACCAAGACAAGACCAGACCAGACCAGAACCCAATACTTCAATCTTAAAAACCAAAACAAAACTAACCTAGAAAAAACAAGTCAAGACCAAGATCAAGACCAAGACAATGCAAAACCAAGTACCAAGATCAGACCGAAGACCCAATACCAGGAAAAACAACTCAATACCAAGAAGAACAACGACCAAGGCAAAACCAAGACCAATTACAAAACCAAGATCCAACGACCAACGACCAAGAAAATCCAGAAAAAAAACTTGAAATACCAAGAATAAACAAAACCAAGAACAAAGGACCCAGACCAATTACAAAACAAAAACCGAAACCAAGACAAGACCAGAAAAAAACTAATACCAAGAAAAAAACGAAGACCAAGATCCCACTAAGACCAAGACCAACATGAACACAAAACAAAACTAAGACCAAGATTTAGAACAAGAAATTTAGATCTCTAAAGTGATTCAAATGTGTCTTTAAAGTCATTTAGGTAGTGTTAATATTGGAAAAAATGGACATGGCAATAAAATCCATTAAAAAAAAATAAAACAAAAACAAGAAAATTAGAATAATTGAAATTAGGTTTTAATAAAATAAAACAATCCTGAAAACTCTTTAGAAATGCCTCTTCGTTACAAAAGTTAAAAACAAGAGATGATTGTTTGAAACGTTTCGCTTTTCTCTCAGTTTTTTTTCATTCATTCAGTTCTTGCCAATGCTAACTTCAAGAAAGAACATAACGATTTTCTCCAAGCTTTCCTGCCTGACCTCTCTCTTCTATAAGCCCATCTCAGATACTTCAAGGCGCTCCTGCATACCCCCCTCTGTACTCTGGGTGGAGCACGGACCTCCCGGGAGCTGTCGCCACCTACCCACCCGAGCGTATTTTATAGAAAAAAATCCGAGTAAAACAGGGGTGAAAATTTTGGCAAAAAAAAAAACAACATAATTTATGCCTTAGTTACTATATAAGAAAGAGTAAGCTCCATTATAAAAACCTTCAGAAGGAATATAGTATACTATTATAATAATATATATATAAAATAAACTAAACTAACTCGGTATTGGAGTACAACATATTATATATTTGAGGTAATCTAGACAGACAATTAATATATAACGTTAGCCTAATAGATTTAAATATGTATATATATATTATAATAAGTATTATCAGTTGCGCCTTATTCCAACATTCAATATAAACTCAGCCGTAATTCTAGCAATAGTCAGTTATTGGCCTGGGAAGTATAATAATATATACAGAGTGGCCCAAATAACCGTCTTATATTGTCTTATTATATGTACCTATAATCTTAATATTTGTAGGTAGCTGAGTGTTATATATCTTAACTCTAGGGCGGCGCTCGAGCGGTCAGCGTGATGGGCTCGAGCGGTAAATAGTCATCTGTGTAAATGATATCCGTTTTCAGTAGTTCAAGTTAAAGTTTCTTATGTGCGAGTAAAAGAGGTCTGCAGAAGTCTGGCTTTTTCAATTCCAACAAAGACGGTTTTATTGATTGTAAACTTGTTTTGGATGCAATCGTTTAAAACGTTGATTAAATGAAATGTATTCAAATCAAAGTACCTAAACACAGCTGTTCCTATAGCAAGGAGTGGTTGTGGCAGAAATTGATGGTAAATTCGAGGCAACATTTCGCACGAACGTCAAACGTAACCGTGAAAAGGAAGTTGTTCGGGGCAAAATATTCACGGTTGCAAGAGAACTGATGGTTAGACAGTCCCACAGAAATCAATAAGAGCGTCTATCCGCACAACCTAAACATCAAAGACGAACTCATGCCAGAACATTTTGAAGCTGTTACATATGCGACCATACAAGCAAAGTAAGAGTGATGCATGCTTTAAAACCTACGGATTACGCACACCGACATCACTACTGCGAATGGTTACTGAGGAATGTTGCAGATGGTTATCTGAGCCAAATCGTGCTTAATCTCTGACGAAGCCCAGGGTTTCACCTTAGCGGGTACGTTAACTCTCAAAAACACACGCATGGGTCAACATATAATCCAAACAGAACGCTTGAGTACCTCGCCATGATTGAAAAGTAGCGTTGTTCGAAGTTCAGACAAACGGACTGTAGGCCCCTTTCTTACCAACACCGTGAATTCGCAAGTGTATGGTAGCCGGAAATTTTGCAACGCATTCAGATAGCGCAGCCTAACGAGGAAAACATGAGTATGCTTTTCCAGCAAGATGGCGGCTACGGCGCCCACCACGTCACGGTTTTTTCGATACATGTGTCCATGAAGTTTTTTTGGAGAGGAACGTACAGTTTCCGCAGGTTTATGGCCTCCAAGATCGCCCGATCTGTCTACGATTTTTATTCGTGGGTAATTTAAAAGGGAAGGCTTGTAAGTTAATTCCAAACATACAATTGAGGAGTTGAAAACAAACATCGCAACAGCGTTATGCCGGAAACTCACACCACAACAGAATTGTTAACGTTTCCAGAAACATGGTGAACATGTGACTGTGTGTATCCAGGTCTCAAGGTGAACCATTTCAGCACCTCCTGATGAACTATTGTACCTATAAATGTCAGTAGTGACTTGTTTTACATAAAAATAATTCAACATCTGTATTGTGTATAGACTCATAAACCAGTTAATTGTCTGCATTTGTTTATGAAACTTGGGGCCTCTTTTATCTTGGCTACTCAGAAGTTATTTATATTAGTAATATATATATTTATATATATATATAACTATTATATATATATAGTATATATAATACTATATATATATATAATATATATATAATATATATATAAGATATATAATATATATTATTATATATAATTAATAAAAAGTTCAGGACCTCACGCATAGCCCTATTTTTAAGGCAGGGAAGTTTTTTATTGTGGGGTTAATTAAAGGGGAAGGTGTACAGAAACAACCAGCATAAATTGAGGAGTTGAAAACAAACATTCGCAACGCCATTGCGGAAATCACACCACAAGAATTGGTAAACGTTTCCAGAAACATGTTGAAACGTGCTGACTTGTGTATCCAGGTTCAAGGTGAACATTTTCAGCTACTAATGTTAATAACTTCTAACTTTTATTCTCTCTCCAGTTTATGAATCTAACATTCTGGTATTGTTAGATCAGTAAACTAGAGAGTTAGATCAGTTTATGAAACTGGGGCCTCTTTTATTCATTGGCTACTCGAATATATATTTATATATCTATAGTAATATAATATATACTGATATATATATTATATAGGATATTATAATAATACTAATATATTATATAATAGTATTATATTATATATATTAACTAAAAACAATTATTAAAATTTCATAGCCCTGTTTTAGAGAAGGAACATTCTCTAGGTAATTTACATAGGATTCCTTTACAGGAGCGACCCGCTCCCCTTTGCCCATCTACACCTCGCGCTTCCTACCGAGTATAGTATATACTTACTATATATATATATACATACTATAATATATATATATATTATATGATACATATATTAATATATATATAATATATATTAATATATATAGATATATATACATATATAATACCTATATATATATATATATATATATATATATATATAGTATATAGTATATATAATATATATATATATATATAAATATAAATACTATATATATATAATATAGATAATACAATATTTCGTATGTACTTGATATATTTAATATTTACAATGTACCACAAAGAAATTTTATGAAAACTTGAACTATAAATATGGAAAAGTCTACATAATATCATTTATACCAGAACTGATGCGATAATTTTACCGCTCTTCACCTACGTTTGTTTGGATACCGTTTTATCTGGCTATTTATTATTATTTATCTATTGATCTATGTATTTATTCTGATTGTTTATGTTTATTGTTAATATCTGTTATCTATGTTATTTTATCTTTATCTTATGTATCTGTTATTTATCTAGTTATCTATGTTATTATCTAT
The DNA here is from genome assembly GCA_015478945.1 of Trachelipus rathkii. NCBI lineage: Eukaryota > Metazoa > Arthropoda > Malacostraca > Isopoda > Trachelipodidae > Trachelipus > Trachelipus rathkii. The sequence continues at coordinate 23,488 of JABUQX010082344.1, read as the reverse complement.
GTTATTTATCTTTTTTAGTATTGAATCTACCATGTTATCTATTATAGTCTTATCATATTTATGTTGTTAGTTAATTGTTAACATGATTCTGTGTATCTATGTTAGTTATCGTCTATAGTATTGTATTTATCTAATGTTATTTTATCTAGGCAGAAATTTAAGGAAATTTGTCGAATTTGAAGAAGCGTTTTATAAACGTATCGCAAAACATTCCTAAGCCATTTTAGTTATGAATCATCGATATACACAGAGAGTAAATATTAATAATCGATAATAAGAATAATAATAATAATAATAATAATAAATCATAGTCAGAATATATATATAATTTATCAACTACTATCTAAGGTATTTTAATAATGAATACATAATGAAAGTAAATAATCACGAACTATATTTTAGGTGTAAATCTTGCAACTCTGTCGTAGTAAGACCCATACGCACACACACAAAAAGCACACACACACACACACCTATCACACATAACACACACATATATATATAACTATATATATATATATAATATAATACCTATACTATATACTATTATATATTATGTATTATATCTATAATATATATATATATATATATATGTGTGGTGTGTGTGTGTGGTGTGTGTGCGTTGTGTGTGTGTGTGTGTGTGGTGTGTGTGGTGTGTTAGGTGTGTGTGTGTGTTGTGTGTGTGTGTCTGAGTGCTGTCACATTAGCGGCCGTGCGTGAAATCAGATTTTGGTTTAACGAAATTTTATTTTCATCCGTATCAAAGTGAAAAAACTTTCAATACCTTTAATCAATTACTAGATATATATTATATATATATATATATATATTAAATATAATATATATAATAGATATATTATATATATATATATATATATATATATAATATGTTATCTATATTATATATATAATATAGTATTATATATTATATATATAATAATATATATAATATAATATATAATATATATATATACTATATATAATATATATTAATATATACTATATATATATATATAGATTATATATATGATATAAATATATATACTATATTAATATAATATACTATATATTAACTATATATATAATTATATATACTACTATACTATATATATATAATATATACTATATATACTATATATATATGTAGCTATATATATATTTAAGTTAAAAATAATTTATACATAATAAAGTAAATTCCGCTAAAGAATAAACAACAAATATTACGATCTCCACAATATAATGCGCTAAATAGTAGTCTTTTTAGCCTCAGTGGTAATAAATGCACTGAAAACTAGCATACAAGTGGCCAGGCGTTTGGATTTTTTGGATTTTTTTGAGGAAACAAAAATCCATTGTTTTGTACTTGATTTTTTGGATTTGTTTTGGATTTTTTTGAATTTTTGAGATTCATGACGTCCATTGTCATAATTTGTGAAACAAAATTTAATTTTTTTAAGTTCGAATTAAGTATTATCTTTTAACCCTAGCCGTGTATATCTGATCAAAGAATCTTAAAATACGCCTATAGTCCAGACACAATTGAAACAGCAACTACAAAGAGTTTTATTTTAATATGTAATACATTACATTGAGACAAAGGGTAGTCCTGTTTGCAAGGATCTTCGCTGACATTTTTGATAGTTGTAGAAATTTGAAACAGAGTAGCCTCGCTATGATATTATTATTATGTCTCAATGTTTATTCTATTGAAATTATATCACTTAAATAATAAAAAAAAAAAAAAAGAAATACTATATAAAAAGCAAAAAATAAAATAAACAAAAAAATCAGTAGATTCCGGAGCAAAAAATTCAAGTGAAAAAATCAGTTGAAAAATGTCACATGATTTTTCTTCCATCCCTGCAAGGCCAAGTTCAATACTATCTCGAGAGAGTAGAGTCGGGAATTAGTCTGACGTCACGCATAGGTTGGCGGAGCAAAAATATAAATAACAACGTCATCAATTAATTATCGAAAAGTGTTAGTTAATATACATAAATCAATAAATTATCCTGTTAAATAAATTTATTGAATATAAAAATAACTTGAATTTCGGAGTTTATTTTGTAAACTTATGTTGAAAGGCGATGTGCAACGCTTGTTGCAAGTTTGCAAAAAAAAAAAAAACTTTGCTTTTAAGTCTGCACATGGTGTAAACTAGGCATGTGTTTCCAGATGGTACAGAATAACCATCACGCACTGGCCTGACATCATTGGGCGAGCTTTATGCCTCCTGTGGGCCCCCTGTCAATATTAGCGCGTTGCAGTCCGGTCCTCGTGCCTCCGTCCCACTGACCGTAGGATCAAACTTTTCTTCTCCACTCTTGCATGCTTGAAACACAACCGATCCGTCTGACCGTCTACGGAAAATTGCTGTCCCAGGCTTAACAGGCGACGCTGTTCAGGAGCCCCTTGCCGATAGTCGTCACAGAGAGCTAGAAATGTGAGAGTGATCATAGCTATAGTCAAAATTTCGATTCTGAAATATACCTATACTAGAGATAACAAATTATAAAAACCACTCCAGTCAATATAATCGTTAAAGATTATGCAAATATGATATAGCATTCTTGAGAAAACTTTATTACTGTAAGACTATCATTTTACAAAGGAAAATGGACTTAAGAACAAATCAGAAACTATCTGTGAAATTTAGGAATTTAATTATTTTAGAATAAACCATAGAAATTTTTTGCATATTTTTAGTTTTAATTTTATTCTTCTTTCCTTTATTCACTATAAATTATCAAGTCAACGCGATTGCAGACCAAATAAAGTTGATAAGAGGAGTCCCATAAATTGAAATTTAAATGTAGAAAAATGAATTGTTGCTTTGATATTTGGCAAGAGAATGTATTCATCATATTATGGCAGTGACGTATTATCTTGTGACATTTCTTATTGTACTAATAATCAAGAATAAAATTTGCAGACCAAATAAAGGATTCAAAAGTAATTTTGTCTTATTTTATATATAAGATTATATAAAAATAATTTTAAAAATAACTGTTATTACTAACTTTAAAAAAATACAATCTGGTCTTTTAAAACTCTTTCATTAATTGATCTAAAAAAGCAATAGAAAAAATGGTAAATAGCGACGCGCGGGCCGGCCTATAGCACAGCCTACGTTGGGATCAGCTACCAACGTACCGGATGCAGCCCGACGACAACAGCACCGTTCTCTTTGGCGCCAGATGGACTCCCAATCTGACCGACCTACGCGGCTCAACTGCATGACGCCAACTTTTTTTTTCACAGGCGCCGTAAGCATTCTAACACTCCGCGACACTCCAGCTTCGGGGCGAGTGATCCTCAAAGAAAGCTGTGATAAGCGACACAATCGAACACGTGTACCAAACCATGTCACATATGCGTCCGCGACTAACCAGAAGATAAGAGTACCATACCCGGCCGATAGAGAAGAACGCGTGTGAATTGAGCTACTAGGAGAAAGAAAAAAAAAACAAAAAAAAAGAAAAAAGAAATAAGAAAAAAAAAAAAAAAAAAAAAAATAAAAATAAAAAAAAAAAAGGCGGCAGAAAGCGTGAATTGCGTTAGGAGTAACTACTTAGGAAGAAGTGGATGTATGAGAGAATTTATACTGAAAATGTGAACGAATAATAGACAAAAATAATAATCGACGCGAACAGGGCTATCTAGGAATCTGTCTGGTCTCCTAGGGGGTCAGGATAAAGTACTGCTGAACCGGTGATGGAAAAAAAGAGTAGATGGAAGAGAAAAGTGAACGTAAGAGTATAGCTGTAGGGGATGCCGTGCGAAGACATTCAGGGTGGTTAACGAAGAGAAATGGAAGTGGTGCGAACTGATAAGAGATGACAGTACAACATAATCAATAAACGGTATATGTCAAATGGAAATAATAAACTCTTCTAAAAAAATAAAAGTTACATTTAATAAATACAGCGTAGCGGAAAAGTTAGATATCATAGAAGAATTCAAAGCTAGTAAATAATGAAACTCTCTAGAAACTCCAAAATAGTAGAAATAGTAGAAACCAAATGAAACAAATTATAATATCAAACGAAATACTAATAATGAGATTAAACTAACTAATATAAATGATAGCTAAAATAATAAAATACTATAATGATTATTAATATTTTTTATATTTATAATAAAATGCAATAATAAGATAATAAAAATATGATATCAAAAAAAACTACCAAAATGATGGAACTACAAGTAAATGGTAAAAGGAAAGGGTGTGTAAACAGTTTTAGGAAAAAGATTTAATATTAATAGTAACGGAATGTAAAAAAAAAAACGTGACGAAAAAGAAAAAAAAATAACAGGATAGATAGATTGAATGGAAAACAGAGACGATTTTACAAAACAGATGTGGATGTAAACACAACAAGAAAAAAAAAAGAACAACAGTGATAAAAAAAAAAAAAAAAAAAAAAGAAGAGTAAGAAGAATGAAAAAGAAGTAAAAGAGACTAAAGAACATGAGGTCGAAAAGACAAACAGAGCAAGGCAATGCTGCGCGAGCCCAAAGCACCCAAAATGAATACAAAAAGACTTGATCCCTAATATAGGCGAAAATTGCCATAATATAGGCGGATAAACAGAAAAAGCCACCAGGGGACCAAGTAAAGGACCAGCCAAACTGAAGGAAGAAAGCTACAGGAAAAAAAGAAACAAAAAAGCTCCACACGCTAAGTAGCAACACAACAACCGCAAATGAGAAACACTAGAGAACTGAAAAAAGAAACAGGAATACAACACTAAAAAAGACAAGCCGGCCACAGATCCAGCCAAGACAGACACAAGGCAAAGCCGAATAAAAACGCAAAACGAAAAATGAGACAAATAACAAAAACAAATGCAAACTAACAACCCAAGACCAACCTTAAAACTGGAAATGAAATAGAAGTGAAATAAAAAAAGAAAGAGACAAAAAAACATGCATTGAAAAAGCAAGAAAAAAGAAAAAAAGCAAAATTAAAAGAAAGGAATAAAAGAAGTATACATATGGGATAAAACATAATTGAGTAATAAAATGGAAAGGCGAGACATACTAAAGAATATTTAGAAGGATAATACAACTATTATTATTGAGAAAAGACAAATATAAACAAAACTATATAAGAAAAACGCCCAAAAACCAGAAAAGAAACCACCATATACCAAGGAAGAGCCCATTTGCATCTCAAGCCACGGCAATTAATCCAAAGCTGCTGTAAAATAATCAAACACACGGAGGAGCAAAGAAAACGAGAATGGGTCTAAAGAACTACATTATCAACAAAATTAATTAAATCGGGCTGATCATTTATTATCTATTTATTCTATTTATAAATAGTTAAAGTTTCAATAAGAATGAACTAAGCCCAAAAACAGGAAGAAAAGAAAAAAACATATAAATTAAATACACATAACCGGAACATGATCAACTACCAAACCAAATCAAAGCAAGACGAACAACCCAACAAAAAATGACAGCATACACAATAAAACCAGCCCAAAAACCAAGAGATGCATAAGGAGTTCAAGAAGTCTCTCGGCCTAATCCGCGACTGAGAAAGGAAAGAGACTATAACAAGACGAATGGGAGGACGGTAGGATGATATAGTAAGGACAGTAGAAACGCAGAAAATAGAGAGAAAATATATCCTACGGAGTCATCTGAATAAACGAGTAGACTAACTCAGCAGGCAGTGCGCGCCATCCGGCTATTCGCGCGGGGGCAGGACAGTTGACTGAACGGCGCGGGAGACGGAGGTGTGGAAGTGCAGAGATATGATAAACTGATAGCACAAGAGGTAAGAGACATCCACGGGCATGCATGCTTGACGGCTAAGTTATGAGGCGGATGGATATCAGAGATAGGATATGTACGCGGGGTTCCTGCCGCCGGCCGATTCCACCTGAAGCCGGGGGATATGGAAAAACAGAGTCACGCAGCCAGCGACGATTGTGTGAGTTACCGACACACGGTCTAGGGACCATCGAGCACCCTACTTAACATGTGCCCGAGGCGGATGTGTCCAACTGACCTTTACAAGTGGATGAGAATACGCTAAGTTAGCAACCGACTACTGAAGTCCTCCAGTACTATAGTAAGAGTAGAGATTAGACGAACCAGATAGTAATATTGAGATAGGAGAGTGTAATACGCGTGACTCGCATGTCAGCAAATTCCGTGGTAGGATGAACTGTCGCGCCGAGAGTACATTGGAATAGATAGAAGTACCTGCGAACTTAGGCTGAGAGTGAGGCCCGAGAGTAAGATGATAGAGAAATGTCGGAGAGAGATAAAAGGCAAGATGATAACTAAGTAATAGATATATATATAGATAAGTAGTAATAGAAGATGATAGGAGAATGAGATAATCAGAGGCGTGGAGCAACCAGATAGCTATAAGGAGAATCGTGGACTAGGTGGTAGTAGGCTAGGTGGATAAGGTGGGGACCCAATCATCAATGATTATAACCCTGAGCAACCGCCCTTGCTCCGAACCTGATAGTCAGACCGAATATATAAAGGCAAGTAGTGATGACAAGAGAGGATCAGGGCTACCAAACTGGAGGGGAAAGTCATAGAAAATATATATATACTATCGTTTCGCGCGCGATTAGCTAGCCTAAAGGAGGCCCGCGATGACCAAGCGGTCCCCCGGGGTCGCGAGAGCGCGTGGCAGCATAGAAAGCCCAGCAGGTGTGCGTAAATGTACTCGCCACAAACATATTGGCGTCGAGGACAGACCTATTATGCCTGTGCAAAGAGAACCGTGAACAGCAGGCGATATTATATCCTACTGCTCTAACCCTATTATCGTAAATATAGAGCGTCAGTTAGAGTAACAGGACGATTTTACCAAGTGGAAATTTCAAAAGGAGAAGCACAGTGGAGCTATTTCCTTTTTCCCTGTAGTATTGTAGTTGTTTGACGATACAGCTCCAGTGACGGATGGCTGGAAGAGAACGGCATAGCCTCTGACGAAGCACTCATCCAGACGTCACATGGATGAGGATGGGGATGGCGACGGTAGATGAACTATGTAGCACGTGAGCCTGTGAACAGTTATATAAGCTAATGGAAGAATACGGGCGAGGGAAAGTGTGACGCTAAGAGTTACTGGAGTCAAACTAGATATAATCATATGAGTACCGTAACGTGATCCATCTCAAAAAGCAGCAGTGAATCTAAGTCAGGCTTGAGAGAGGCAAGCATAGGGCACGGACAGCTATGTAGTAAATTGCGAGCTCAGTGCGATCGGACAGACACTGATAAAACCCAAGGAATCGAGGTGACATGAGGGATATATCGGGTAAAAGGGGCGGGTTAACGGGATCTGCTCACGTGGTCGTGGCGTGGGCTTGGATCCATATGTGTCTAATGGAAAACTTACTGAATGGAAGGACGGAACGCTTCAAGCAATGCAAAGAGGTAAAAGATCTCTACGTGCGATGTGGGCACCCAAAATATGACATCCAGATGATAACATCCTTCCGTTGGGCAATATAGATATAGCAACTTCTCCATATGGGCAAGATAAGTCAAAATGGCCAAGAACACCTAAAACTGCGGTGCACCAAGAGCATCATCGCCATCTGGGTTTAAATGCGTGGTGGACATAGTGGACACACATAACAAACGTGTTGCTTTTCCAGAGCATTTCTCGCGGGGTAGAACATAGATATTCGAGACAATTGTAATTACGATAAACTTCTCGCAACGCCATTTGTGATACTACAAACAAGAGAGAGAAATCGCTACCACTGAATGCCTCAGCGACAAGCACCCAACTAAGAAACATAGAGAACGATAGATGAGTCGAAGAAACACCACTCCTTGAGTAACTGAAACATTCTCTCTCTCTCTCTCCTCTCTCTCTCTACTCTCTCGCTCTTCTTCTCCATCTTCGTCTCTCTCCTCTCTCTCCTCTCTCTCTCTCCTATGCTCTCTTCTTCGTCTCTCTCTCTCTTCTTCTCCTCTGCTTCTTCTCTCTCTCCTCTACTCCTGAACCTCAGTAACCCTCTGCTCTCAGTCCCATACTCTTCCTCTCTCTACCTACTTACAGTTCGAATGCTCTGCTTACCATCGTCTCTCCAGGTCTCCTCTCGCGAATCTTCTGCTACTAACATAAGCTCTTCTCTCTATCTTCATATCAGCCCGGCTCTCTCTGAACTCCCCTCGCTCCACATCATCTTCTCTCCATCTCTACTCCTTACTCTGCTCTCTATCCTCGTTGTGGGAATTTGATATCAGCCACACAGGCACAAACAATCACCTCGATGTCCGCAAGTACGAATATTTCATAAACATATTCTTTTAAGCATATACTCTGATCAAGCTCACAAGTTATTCGAATCAGGCGATCTAATAAATAACATTGGGGCGGGGCGGCAGGATACTTATTTTCATAGTGACAATAACCGAGTGTTGTATTACAACAAGCGCAGTTTGCCACGCACTAGATGAGAGGCGCTGGCAGACAAGTAAAATAAGTACAAGCTAGATGCCTCACAGAATACCAGAAAAAAAATGATGCTGTACAATGCAGAGTTTATAAACATGAGGCCTAAATAAAAGAACAAAATGTAATCACCTATAACTACATGCGTTGGAAAATACAACTAGTTGAAAGTATAGATAAAATGAATATATAAAAATAAAAATAAAAATATCGTAATAAAAAAAAAAAAAAAAAAATATAATAAAACCATTTCAAGTATATATTGTGTGAAGGAAATTGACGTTACGATCAATGTGGATATTATGCGTTTAGAAATCAAAGAGAAATTCCAGTCTTGAACGTTATTTTAGATTTAAAAAAAAATAAAAAAAATAATAAAAAAAAAAAAAAAATTGGAGATAAAAAAAAAAGGAGAAAAAAAATTTGTGATAGCTTAATATTTCTTAAATACTCAGTATGAAACCTCTTATGATCCTCAAATTAAAAATACAAAATAAATACCAATAACAGTATTGTTAGAAAAACACTGGAAATAACGTATTTAATATAAGACCTGGATTGAAGAAAAAATGAGCCTATTGTTGCTGTCACATTTAATGCAACACCGATCTCGGCGCCTAGCAATATTAAAAGAACATCTAACAAGAAGTTTACAACAGGTACTTAACCATCCGCTTGAAATTTTCCACCGGAATTAATTCACTTGGAAATGTAAAAAAAAAGAAACACCTATCGTTATTCGCAAAGTTCAATTAATGAACAGACATCGCTATCAACCTCCAAACTCCTATTAATAAAACTGCTATAATTAATAGAGTGATTACCTCGTGAACACTTAAGAGAGAAAGATAATCCCCGACATATGAGGTAAATGACATCATCAAAATAAGCGATGCAGCGCGTAACAAACAAAACACTGGAATAGCATGTAATAGAGAGAATCCACATAAAGACGATTCATAGACCAATGAACAATAAGATAAATTCTCAAATACCTACCCTAAACAGAAGACCCCTACACGCCTACAGATACAAGACAATCTAATAACCGATATCATGGAGATCAAGTCGTAAATGAAATTTGTATGAAAAAATAAAAATATTAATGTTATTTTTTTAGTAAGCTAAAAGAAAATATGCACTGTGGGCTAAAACGCAAATGAGATGCAAAGAGTCGGATGATTCCTTTGCGGCGCCTCAATCCTGCGGAGGACGGACGCTGAGAGAGTTCAATGCTCATACAGTGTCAACCCTCTGTCCCACCGTCGGGCTCGAGCCCCTAAAAAACAAAGATTAAATAATCAGAACATAGATTCCAAAACGTAACAGTAGTCACAAGTGAATCATGCCCATAAAACCAAAAACTAACCTATGTAATTTAACATACAACAAAAGTTCAGATGCGCATGTATTCACAAGATTATGTTATTTGTTTTTCTCACACTAACACAACTCCAAAAGTCACTGTACAACTGTAACATTGAGTTTCTAGAAAACATGAGTATATAATGTAATACAAATCAATCACCATCATATCCACTCACAAATAAATTTATATCGGCTGGACTCATACAACAATACTATGTTCCAATATGAGCTCACATGTACTCCGAACTCCTTCAGTATTTGATAGAGATAAATCTCATGCAAAGCAGGACTACATTCGTCTCTGGGTAAGTTTCGACCATGGAGATGTTCATTAAAAATGACTTACAATCTGTGCAAGTAAAAGTAGCGATACTCTCGTAGTATCGGCCCCCTCCTTCATAACCATCTCCCATCAGCTCACATACCGCTAATATAGCGGACAGACATATACACGCCCTACCAATATACGTATTTCACATTTGAGAACAGCATACTCGTCAAAAACAGAACCTGATCAGCACAGTATGCAAGAAATGACTCTACAATTGAGAGTGTCCGCCTTTAGAGAGGTACTCAACTAAGACTGAATTATCAACGATATTTCACCAAATACATAAGAGTGAAGAAAAACGAGTCGGTCCCACTGCAAGATGAATAAATGACTCAAAATATCAGATAATTTCATCTACGAGATCTAATCTTCACACTAACTGATTCCGTCTCTGTTATTATGGAAGTAAGAGATCACAAATATCTTAATGTAAGATATCAAACATCCCAACATCCAACTGACTTTCATGTTAATCTTTCAGAATCTCTGCTAATCACTCTTCACTCCCTATTATGTCTGTAACCAGAACCAAACATCTATATTTTCCTTAATAGTGCATTTTCTGTACTAGTCAACATTTCATACCAATCAATCAACCACTATTAGATCTTATAAAACTTGATCTCCCAATGTATTAGGATATGGAACAATTGAAGTAGAATCAGTTGTGGAGAAATATTATATAGGTTAAACTCATTTCAAAATAAAATTTAGTTATTATTGCAGATCAAGGATATATAAGACAACCAATAATTTTGATATATATAAAAGAACTTATTAATATTATTTATACCATAAAAATTTTATACAAATTGTATAAAATATAAAATAATAACGTTATTGTATTAAGAGTATTATTATTAATAAACTAAAAAGAATAACATAATTATTAAAATAATAATATAAAACTAATATTTAAATTATCATATAATACGCATGAATATAAATAACCCATACATTTAATAAACTTTTGGTAATATCCTTATTCACGTACAATTAAAAATTTACGGTCGAGTACTTGAGACGTTACGTAACCCCTCAAAATTCTGAATAGTTATGTCACTGTATCTGACAGTCACATATCAACTCCATATATGTAAAATAAGAACATTATCACAGTATGTGTATTTAGGTGTAGTAACACTATAGGCTGTGTTAGCAATTATGTTTATAAAAATGTAATAATAAGAAGATAAAATTAGAGGATGATTCGTCTGTCTTACAGACACGTTGTTCAGAAAAATAAAATATTAATATACCAATTCTTTATGAAAACAAAAAGTCATATGTCTTCCCGATACTGAAATAGTACTATATACTTCAGAAAGGTTTTAAAATAGATATATATAGTATATATAATAAATATATAAGGATTATTATATTATAATAGTATATGATATATATACTAGTAAGACTATATTATATATATGTATATTATATATATATATATATATATATATTAAATATATATCATATATATCATTAATATACTATATATACATATATATCATATATATATATATATATAATATATTTATATATATATATATATATAGTACTATAGATATATATATAACCTACTATTCAATATGAATCTATATACATATGTATAATATATATCAATATTATATATAATATATTATCTATATAGTAAAGACTAATATATTAGCTATATAATAATACTATATAGATATCAATTAATAGTATATATATTATATTGTCCTGATGATATATATATGGTGAAAGTGCATAATAACCAAGAAAAATCTGGACAGCTTCAAAAAAAGTTTATTTTTAAGTAAAAAGTTAGATAAATATGTATTAAATATTAAAAGATCGATCTTATAAAAGTAATAAAAAATTAATAAAAAAATAGTTACTAATTAATGAATTATATATGGTTTTAATCGTGACGTTGCCAGGGGAGTTAACTTACGACGCCTATTGAGATTACGCAATTTGTTCGATCTAGTTGGTTCAGTTCAATGCACATTTATGACTAATACAATGATGAAGGTTGTATTTTCAATTGATATAAAAAAAATGTTAGTAGACAGTTTATTTATGAGTGATATGTAGTTAATGCATACCTGAATGTTATTAGCTTTTTTATTCATTTACAACATTTCAGATTTAATATTTAGACTTGAAAAAAAATAGTGTGTAGCAGAAGCGTTAGAAAAAACTGGTGAAATAATATAAAGGAACGGTTTTTTTATTTTTAATATGTAAAAAATGTGGTAAGAAAATTTACGTATGGTCTCTCCTAAAAGGTTCCTTTTGTATAATCGGTTCGCACTCTACAATATTCGAAGGGGCTATTAAAATTAATTTCTTTTCTTGTTAACGATGTAAAGTGTGCCAAAAAAATGATGTTCCATGGTTGTTGAGTTTTGCCAAAACATTAAACCTGTTGTAGATTTTTGGCTGAGAGTTGGTGCTAATAGGAGAATATTAAATTCGAAAAAAGATGACCTGAGCGCTGGAGCCTAACCTAATTTCATGTTAACCCCTCATGACATTAGGAGGAAAAAACAAATGATTTTGTCCCTATAACATCTATTGTATGTATGCTAAAATAGGGCTAGCCTGAGTTCCATGGCTGGGGCGCCATAAGTAACTTTGTTTTGCCATACTATAATATGGCTATATATTAGATATATAATTATATATATTATATACTATATAATAATATTATATATATATATATATATATATATATATATATATATATATGTAGTATATTATTTTATATTATTATATGATATTAGTAATATATATAGTATATATATATATATATATATATATATATTATATACTATATACTATATATTAGTATACTATATATATATTATATCTATATATAAGTATCCGTATATATATCTATATAGTTATATATATATCAGATATATGTATTATAGTTTAATATATATAGTACTAATATATATATAGTAGTATATAGATTGTACAAATATTTAAATTATAATAGTAGAAGTAGCTACACCTTTCTATGTAAGCTATATATAAAAATGAATATAGTATTATGTGTACCGCAGCCATCTGCGCGCGAGCGTTGTGCTCAATTCGGTCTTTGAAAATATCGTGTAGGAAAAATGGCAATAGCGTGATATCTATAGAGGTGTTCAAATAACCTTACTGCACGAGTTCACACAGTCGTGCCCCCGAGGATTGTTTAACAGCTGAGTATTTATGGCGAAACTATATTAAATTTTTATGAAATCTTTAACTTAAATCAGTTATTTTTTTTTTTTTCTAGTAGCATTCTTTTATTGAATATGCAAGTTTAAGTATGTTTATATATATATATATAGTAATACTATATTATATTATATATAATATATATGATATACTATATATAGTATATATAGATAGTATATATTATATATATATATATATATTAATATAGTAAATATAGTATATATAAAATCTGTCTTCGACTCAGGCAGATACGAAAATCGGCCAGTTTATGTGGGGTTTTATGATGATTCATTTGAAGATTGATTATTTTATTCATCTAGTATCAATATTTGAGATTTATTATTATTATTGTTATTATTATGTGATTATTATAATGTATTGATTCTTAACTATGTATTCTTGCAGGTAGTACGTATGCTTGTGGTCGTTGCTCCTGCTGATTCATTTGCCTGGCTGCGGGACCAATCGCTGGGTCCTGAACGTTCTTTCAGTCGCTTTACAGTCGTGCCCGCAGTTACGGCTATTAAATTAAAAACATTGGCGGTTACCGCCCTGGACTTCTATTCATACTGGTACAGGTAAGACAAGCAAGCTGGAGAATTATTATTACTTTATTAGTAATTATTTATTATAATATTATTTATTATGTATTTATTAGTTATTATTATTATTATATATGTATTATTTTTGGCATCAAAGGACGAAACGTCCCCATCAAGAAGCCCACTTCCGTACCGTCATAATTGTTTTTTATATTAAAATTTTTCTTTTTTAATAATTACTGTTTTAATAAAAATAAGGGACAGAATAAAGTATTTGTTTGACTTCGATTGTATTTTATTGTATTGCATCGATTGATTATTATTTATATATTATTGATTATTATATTTAATTATATTATTTATTATTATTATATATTAAACTGCGAATATTAGATTAAATTTTTTAACATAAACTTTGAATTCGGTTCAGTTTATTGTGTTTTTAAAAAACCATGTACATTTCGGCTCAAGTAGAAAAATCCCCTGCTGGGAACAGCAAACCACACCACTCACAATCTAATGGGATAGAGTGATAATCAAAGAGGGATTTATCTGAAACTACTTTTGAAGTCTTACCACTTAAAAATTTGAATTTAAATTTAAGAATGTTCCATCACTCTTTTACAATAATTGATAAGAATTAACTCAAATGGAAAATCCAGTTGCCATTTACATAGATAACTTTAGAATTTATTCAAAATGAACACTTTTAAAATTATACAAATTGAACAAGCTGAGAAGTTATAAGTATAAAGTAAGTTATAAGTATATAAGTAAGAAAGTAAGTTATAAGTATATAAGGTAAGAGATGCTATAAGTATATAAGTATGAAAGTTATTATGTATGATAATGTGAACGGAGGAAGTAAGTTATAGTTTACTCTGTAAGTAAGTAAGTAAGGCTATTTAAGTTATAATAAGAAAATGAATTATAAGTAAATTGAATCAACTAATGAAACTTTAATTGGAGTAAATTTTATCTAAAATTCTAAAGTACTAACATTTAACTCTTCAATTTATGTACAATTTCCAAATAATAAATCATAAATGCATACTAGAATATCATAACGTATTAGTATAGAATATATATAATCATATTGTATATGATATAGTATAATATAGGTATTATCTATATCATATAGTATATAATATATAATATAGTATATACTATATATATATATAGTATAAGTATATGTACACTTTTATACCAGACAATGATATATATAATATATAATAGATATATAGTTATATAAATTTATATAATACTACATATATATATATATACTATATATATAAGATATGTTAGAAATATAGTAATATGATATATATGATATATAATAAAATTAAATATAGTTAATTAATATATAATACTCGATATTCTCCTCCTCACACAACAAAAATACCTATAATACGCCATATATGCCTATGTTAGGTATATATAAAGATATATATATATATATGTATGTAATAATATTCACCCTTTCTTATTAGAATCTAATAAAGTATTATTAAAAATATTTACTGATCTTGATGTATTAACTAATTTATGTACATTTATATACTAAGAAATTTCAATTATAAGTAGAGATAAGCATGAGTAATAGTAAAAGAGATATAAAATTGACGCAAAAATAAAAATATGTTTATTTCGTTCCATCTCCCAAGATTTTAGGTAAAAAATGAATATAAATAATAAAATGTTTATAATTTAAATTATACTTCAATAATGTTAGGTAAATACAATCCGCAGGTAGTTCGATTTTACCGGAATTTAATGAACAAGCACTAAAATTGGAAAAGAACACTGAAAGACTTTAAAGAAGAACAGAACAGTTTAAACACTGATGAGATATTAAGAAGTTCAGATCAAAGACTGGATGCTAGTTGTAAAGAAAAATCAAGTATTGTTAGTATAAGGTGATTCAGATCTCCCTGAATAGATCTGGTTGAAATATTTAATGAGTAATAGGAGAGGAAAAAAAAACCAGCTGTTAACTAGTTGGTAGAGATAATTTTTAACCAAATTCAATCTATATAGTTTCCTATAATATTCAATATTAATGATATAGTTTATCATATATAGCTTATTATTATTATATTTATATATATATATATTATATCATACTGTGATACCTATTAAACTAAATATAATCGTACATATATGATAGTAATACTATAATATAATATATCATATATATAGCTATATACTAATAATATTATTCGTACAATATATAATATAATATGTTGAACCGGAAGGGTGTATGCCTATTGGGATTCTCGGATCAGTCTGGTGTTATTGTTTCTGTGTGTTGTTGCGTTAAGAGTTTTGGGCGTCGGTCAGTAGTGGTGAGAAACCGAATGCGAAGATGGGTCTGTTTGTTGTGGAAACCTCGCCGAACGCCCTCGCATAGGGCGCAGCGCGGTGGTTGGTTATGTTGGCCACATTTTGTATGCGATTGTTGCTCGGTGCATGTACGCATTTAGGACCACAGGTATTAGGGCGCCGGCGCCTATTGATGTGACTTATTCGACACGCTGGGTGTGTACGGGCGTGTGTGGCTTGGTCCTCGTGTCTGCCCCACCTATGTGCTTTGCTAGCACTCAGATAATGGTTTCGTCGGGGAGTTGATGTGGGCGGTTGGTTTTCAGTTTCGTGCGTGTTTGGCTTCTGAAGTGCATGGTCTGATTCTCACCTGATAATCCGCCTTTTGAATTGTGCGCGATGGTGCTCGGGATCATCGTCTTTGGTGATTGGGTGTGTCATCGTGGATTTGAGCTGGGGTGAGAGCGAGTCAGCGATACAGAACGGAGGCGTTGCGCTGGTGGGCTAGCGGAGGAGTGCGGGTCTGGCTGGTTTGCCGCGCGCGGTCGTTGGAGTTCGGAGTGCGCCGTCCGTTGTGCGTTCGTAGAGGAGGGAGCAGGATGGAGGGTGGTTTTTGCCGTCCGTCCTTGCGGGCGATTCGACAGTACGCCGGTTCTCAAGGGTGTCACGTGCGTGGGTCCGGTAGGAGCCGACTAAAAGAGGGTGATAGTTGGTTGCATTGCCTACTACCCGATCCGATATTGTTCCCGTTGCCCAGGATGATGCCAGCCTCGGAGAAAGGCTCCGTGATCGCCGTAAACGGCCTGCTATCTTCCGGCGTAAACTGTATGATCGCTATGGTACATGGAATGTCAGTAGGGAATAGAATGTTGAGGAGAAGAAAGGAGAGAGGTGAATGGAATGTATCTTCTCAGAAAGGGCAAATCTGTTGATTTGCCGTCGCTGTGACTGAAAACAAAACATGGAAAAGGAAAAGGTGAATGTAAGTAGGTGTGAAAATGTGAATGTGTGCGTGCTGGTGTGGAAGAGAATGAGGAGAGGAAGAGTAAGGAGGTTTGCAATTTTTGAATGAGTGAACATGTGGTATGAAGCTAGGGTGGCTACTTTGATTGTGTGAGTCCTAGAATTTAAGTTTTTAAATTTAAAAGTTTGAAAAGGTGAAGGTCATGTTGTTGTGACGTAAATGGTCCATCTGAGGAAAGCGTTGAAGAGAGTACGATCTTTTGTGGAATACCCACTCTGAGATGATCGCTTGCTGGATGGGTGTAGATAAGGAGGCCTTAGTAAATTGGAATAGCTTTTTATTTTTGGGGGTAACCTGAATGGTTGGTAGGTGATCAAAAAAAAGGGATGGGTATAACAGGTGGTTTTCTGGTGTTGAGGGAAGTAAATGAGAATGGTAACGGAAGGTGGATTTGTATTCTGTGAAGAGAAAGAAGGTATATGTGGTGAAGTAATACTGATTGTCCTTTAAACACAAGATATCCATAAGAGTATACTAGAGTTGGTTGTAGGTAGAGACTGAGGTATGCGGAAGTGAAACAGTCAATGATTCTATTGTAAAGCTGTTGGTTGAAGAAGGAGATGTTGAAGTATGGTGTTGGCATGCGTTAACTCACGGTCAGGGGTTAGGAAGGATTTCGAGATCATTATGTGTGTTCATATGTAACATTAAGTATAGTTGGGGGCTTGGATGGCAGTGAGGAAGTGTGGATACGAAGAGGCAAGTAGGTAATATTAAGTAGTGAGAAGTCTAAGTGAGCAAGTATAAAATAAGTGAAATAAGTATCGATAAAGTAAGCGCTCGGCTAAATCAAACGTTGAATGTGAACCAGTTGAATACTGAACAAATCTGGGGGCAAATGAAGGCAGCAATTGTTAGTAGTGGCAAAGGAGTACTGGTGAGATGTGCTAAAGTATGAAGTCTGCATGTTAACAGTGAATGGTGAAATGAAGTAGGTGATGAAAGCGTTAAAGGTAAAAAAGAAGCGTGGAGCTGAAAATTACTTAAAAGCAAATAGAAGACTCAAAAGAATAAAGACATGCTTGGAAACTTAATATAAGGTAGGAAAAAGAAATAACTAAAACGGTGGTTATACGTAGGCAGAAAACATACGTAGGTAAATGAACAGTTTGGAGAAGGAGGATGGAATGTGTGGGTATTGTAATAACAAGGGTAATTAGGAAGCCTCTGGTCCTCTGTGTTCTGTTCTGGCAACGGAAGTCAGCGGATAATGGTTAAGATATATGAGCATAAAAGGAATTTCTGCTTTAGAAATGAAGTAGGGAATGTGTCCTCTTTGTAAACTCGGAGATGAAACGTAGGCGTGTGAGAGGAGTGGTGGAAAAGAACAACTTCGAGAATCTGCAAATATCTAACAAGTAATAGAAGAGGTGATAGCTGAATGTGTGCTGTTGGGGGTTTACTGGTGGCAAGTAAGATTAGGTATTGTATTGGGGAATGCCAGGTTATGTGACCAGTAAGGAGGTAGGTTAATGGGTTAGAGTAAAAAGTTGAAGATGGTACATAATCTGCCAGCGTTGATAGTATGAACATTAACTGGTGAAATGACATCAAGAAGCGGAGGTCGAAGATGGTGATGTATTGGATTTGGAAGCTTGTGTAATAAGGTCTTAGTAAGGGGTATAGTTCAAGGGAGATCGTGGGAGGAGAGCGGTAACTAGTAACCCTGTTATTATAAGGGTAAGGGAGAAATAGGGAACGAACAACTGTAGAAATTATAGGGGATAAGTTTAACTAGTGTTTGCATACATGCTGTATTCTTTGTATTCTGGTCGAAAGAGTGCCTCGAATGACTGAGGAACTGAATTGGTGAAGAAACAAGGTGCATTTTTGGAAGTGGTAGAGGATTGTGGATCAAATTTTACCATTGAAACAAATGATTTGGATAGACAAAATGAGGGAGAAGAAGAATAGGAATTTGTATAAAAGAATTTTATTTGTGCCAGGCGTATGAATAGAAGTTAATAGGGAAGCGTGTATGGCAGGGTGCTAGTGATATATGGTGCTTGGTAGGGATAGGCTTCTGAATTGGAATCAAAAGTATGTTATGACGATAGTGAAGCGTATGTGTAAGCAATAAATTGGTGTCAATGGTGAATTGTTTAGGATAGATTAATAGAGCGCAGTAAGACAGGCTTTGTTCGACTTGTAGGAATTCAAACTTTGTATATATGGAAATTTTGGTATTTGATTTGTATTGAAAGATAAATTTCAAGGAACATGGTGTTAGTAATGGTGGAGTAAAAATGGAGCTTGAGTGGAGGGTGCCCTACATATTATATAGCGGAATGATTTGTGTCTGTGTGGCGGAGGACTCTGAAAGTAGAGTTTGGAGAGGAATTGGTAGAGGAGTATTTGGCAGGGTGTGTAAGGAGGGGCTTAAAGTAACGTGATAAAGAAAGTAAGGTCTATGGCTTGGTGAGTGAGGACAACTCTCAAGGTGTACAGTTATGGTTAGATGGTGGAGCAGCTAGAAAGTAAGTCTGAGCTTTAAATTATTTAGCGGTTTATATGTTGGATGAGAAGGGGAAACGGACGGACACGGATCAGAGTGTATAGGAAAAGTTGTGAAATGGGCAGGACGGGTGGCTGGTGCATTCAAATCGTTGGTCGAACGTATCAAAGGACTAAGTCTTTAATGGCTAGGTTCTTACATGAGGTTATGTTGTTTTACCTGTGTTAATGTGGTATAGTAGTGGACTATGGTCTGGAATAAGAACTATAGATCTAAAAGTTCAAAATTGTGCTTTCAGATGGACAAAATCTTAGGGGTGTGGTTGGGTGTGAGAGTAATTGTAATAAAGAAGGAATGAAACGTATTAGAGAGTGGTGTGGGGTGAAGAAAAAGGGAATAAATGAGAGAATAAATGAAAGTATGTTGATAGAATGGTTTTGATGGGTTTGTCCATGTGGAATAGGATGAATGAAATAGTAGCGTTGGTTAAGCGGATTATAGTGGTGGGTATGCTGGGAATAGACCGAAAACCGGCTGGAGACCGGGAAGGAAGAAAAGTGGATTGAGTCGGTGAAAAATGAATGTCTGGAAGGAGAGAAATGTGCAGTTTGGCAAGAGGCGAGAATAAAGGTGCATGATAGGAAAGAGATGGCGGGGTATTTGTAATGGGGGCAATGGTTGCGTGGCCCCACGCCTTGGGCCAGGGAATGAACCTTAATTGAGTTTACCAATACCGAGGGTCCGGTCGGCGGTCCATGATGCATCTACGGGTGGATTTACTGTCTGTGACTCGAGCTGTCTCACTAATTATAATGGTCAGTAGGGGGCGGTAAAAGGCTGGGCTTCATTTCGACGTTGTCCAATGTTTTCTTCCTCTGCCTTTCTTTTCCGATGCCCTTGTACAGCACCGTACCTTCCCAATCTTTAAATGAACTTGGACACTTCATTGAAAGTAAAAGAAAGAAATATATATAATATATATATAATTATAGATATATCATATATAATATATATAATATAATATATATATATATTATAATATATATAAATATATATAATATATATATATATATATATATATTATATAATATAATATATTATGCTTACAGAATAATGAATAGGGAACTGGTGAGGGCTTCTTGATAACTGAGAAAATGAAATGTGAGGGGAAGTGCGTGGAAAAGAGCACTTTTAAAACACTCTGTATAATTTCCGCAGAAAGAAGTAGGTGAATAGTGAATGGTGTGTGGGTTTGATGGTGGCAACGAATGGAAAAGGTATTTGGGATGCAAGGTTAATTAGCCAAGGAGGAAGTAATGGATGAATGAGTGTAAGGAGAGTGGAAGAAGGTAAGATACTACAGAATAGTCAAAATTAACTAGTGAAATGTCAGAACGGAGTGGATGGTGAAAAAATGGTGGGGTGGATCTGGAAGTTGTGTAATAAAGCGTTTAATGGAAGGTATAGTTCCGAGGGATTGGGCAGCAGTAACGATTTATTAGTACCCTTAATATAAAGGGTAAAAGGGAGATAAGAGGACTGACTGGTAAAGTAAAAAATTATCAGGGAAAATTAGTTTATTGAGTGTTGTAGGGAGATATTATGGCTGTGTACTTGGTCGTAAAGATAGTGGCGTCGTTAGTGAGCTGGAATGGACTGATTGGTGAAATAACAAGGTGCGTTAACGAAGTATACAGGGGATGCCGTGATCAAATGTTTTACATTGAAGCAAATGATGAAGAAAATGAAGGGAGAAAGGTAGAATAAATTTGGTAATTTAGGTTTTAATGGATGTTGCAACAGCGGTATGATACAGGGTTAATAGGGAAAGCTCTAAGGCTAGGTGGTTAGGATTCAATATGGTGTTGTTGGTAGGCTTCCGAATAAAATCAAAAGTATGTATGACGATAGTGAGGCGTGCGTAAAAATAAAATGGTGTCAAAAAGTGATTGGTTTAGTATTAATAGCGGAGTGAGGCAGGGTTTTGTTATGTCTCCTTGATTATTCCACTTGGTATATGGATGGGGTTTGAAAAGAATTAGAGAAGACGTTTCCTGGCAGAGTCGGAAAACAAATGAGTGGAGATGAGTGGAAAGGAAAGGTATCTACACTTGGAGGAAATGATTTGGTATTTTGTGTGGCATCTGAACGAGTAGTTCTGGGAGAGGATTGGTAGAGTAGATTTGGCAGGGTGTGTGTAAAAGAGGGGTTTGAAAATGTAAACGTGGATAAGAGTAGGTTATGGTTGTGAAGTGAAGCGACAGTCCCTCAGTGTAAACGTTATTTAGATGGGAGCAGCTGGAACAAAAGTGGGGTTGAGTTTTATACTTTAAGGGTATAAATTGGGGATGAGAAGGGAACGATGATGCAGAGGTAGTAGGAAAGTGTGAATGGTAGGAAGGTGGCGGGTGCAATTAAATCGTTGGTGGAATGTAAAGGGACTAAGTCCCGAGTGTGCTTAGGTTTTACATGAGGGTATGTTCGTACCTGTATTAATGTATGGTATAGTAGGGAAACTATGGTCCTGGAATAAGAGGTATACGCATCTAAGAGTCCAATGTGTTATTCAGTGGACACAATCTTTAGGTGGTGCTAAGGTGTGGAAGAATTGATAAAAATGAGGATTAAAAGTATTAAGTAGTCAGTTGTCGCTGGGGTGAAGAAAAGGGGTGAAATGGTAGAGAATTAAATGAAAGTAGTTTGTAGTATGGTTTGGTCATTGATGGAAGGATGTAATGGTAGTCGGCTGGTTAGCGGTATGTATTGGTGGCGAGTGGTGCTTGGGAAACCGACCGGCATGGGAGTATCTGAAGGAAAAAAAGTGACTTGAGTTGGTTAAACAAAGGTTTGAAGGAGAGAAATGTGTTTTGGGTAGAGGCGTAGAAAGAAAGGGTGTATACACGGAGTGTAATGGCGGGGTTTTGTCAAGGGGTATGGTTGTGGGCCCATCTGGGCCAGGATGAACCCTTAACATTGACGATCTACCATAGTGAGGGTCCCTCGCGGTCCCATGAAGCCCTAGGTGGGATTTTTCTGACTGCGGACGAGCTTCCTCACTAATTATATGGTAACAGAGGGGCGGGTAAGGGCTGGGCTTCTCTTTCGACTCGTGTCATTTCCTTCTACTGCTTTTCTTTCCGATGGCAAGCTAACGCACTTAACTACCTTTCCAATCTTGGAAATAAAAGCGGGAGGCATGAAAACAAGATATATATCAATTATATATATATATATATATATAATATTATATATATCTATATTTCTTCTTTCTTTATCTTCCTGGCTGTTGCCTCCAAGTACTAGGGGTAAGGTGCGTGGTCTGAATGGCATCCGGGAAAAGAAAAAAAGCAGTAAAAGAATGGTGACAAAGTTCCGAAAGGATAAGCCCAGCCTTAACCGCCCCCCTCTGTACATTATAATGTAGTGAGAACCCTCGTACAGCACAAGAAAATCCACC
The DNA here is from genome assembly GCA_015478945.1 of Trachelipus rathkii. Taxonomy (NCBI): domain Eukaryota; kingdom Metazoa; phylum Arthropoda; class Malacostraca; order Isopoda; family Trachelipodidae; genus Trachelipus; species Trachelipus rathkii. Next base: position 324 of record JABUQX010082344.1, on the reverse strand, counting down.
CCTAGAAGCTTCAGGACCGGCGACGGACCCCTCACCTTATGGTAAATCGTAATCGTAAGGGTTCTATCCCTTGGGGCCACAGGGTTTGCCACACAGCCCATGCCCCCATACAAACCCCGCAACTTCACTCCGTATTATGCACCTATCTTTCCGCTCTGCCAAACTCACATTTCTATCCTTCCCAGACATTCGTTCACCGACTCAAATCACTTTCTCTTCGTCTCCCAGCCGGTCGTTACCAACAACACTTTGGCCATACAATACAATCCGCACTTAAACCAGCGACTGACATTCTATCCTTTCCACATGACCAAAGCTATCTCC
>JABUQX010082343.1:0-22157 GCA_015478945.1 Trachelipus rathkii | reverse complement strand
AAAGAACAATTGTGGATTTTATTTGGTATTTTTTTGGTAGAGGCAAAATATAGTTGTATAATTATAGGAAGTACAAAGAGAATTGGGCTCTTGCCAGAGAGGCATTTTCTATGTACACAGTGAATTAACAATTCTCAGGATTCAGATGTCGAGCTCTTTACATCCAACTTTATGGTTGTATTAGACTCATAAATAATATCTGCTGAAAAATCTAGGTGTTGCATTTTCTCTTACGAAGGCAAAAAGACCGCCTCGCTAATAAGTTTACGTGTGTGTAAGTAAAATTATTTACTTGTCGATTTTAATACGAATACTTTGGCTAGCACTCTTTTTGTTCCTTCTTCACAATGGGGCAGGGACAGGAAAGAGTTATGGTAATGCATAAATAGATTCTATGAAAAAGATAAATAGTAAATATAATTTACTGCACGGACACTCAATGAAGATCTTTTTTATAAGGATTTAAAATGATTTATTAAAGGGAGGTTATTGGGATATATGCATGATGCATTTCAACAGTTTGTCAGGGAAATTTGTTTTATTGGAATTTGGGTTTCAAATTCGGAAAATTTCAGGGGGGTGGGGGGGTGCCATTGTGAGACTATGCAGGAACACTGCATTTTCCATTGGTCATACCCCCCTTTTTATGGATAACCAACTTATATTATAAAAAACGCTTTATACTAATTATTAATCAGCAGTCAAAATGGCGGTATTTTTGTAACGTTAACGTAAGTACACAAAAAACAAACACATATATAAATATAAACTACACGATAATACACTATGCACTTACGACAGTGATACTATATAGCGAACACAACGCATACACATCACACAACACCACACACATATAATTATATATATATATTATATTAATATATATATATTAAATATAAAATATATATTTAATATTAGTATTATATATTATATATTATATTAAATATTAATATATTATATTATATATAATTATATATATTAATATATTAATATATATATATAAGTATTAATATTATATTATATATATATATATATATATATAAATTATTGAGCTATTATTGTAAGTTCTCAGCTCTAAAGCAAATAACAAAATAATATATAAATAAAGAAAATAAAAATAACTAAATAAACATAATATAAATTAAAAGTAAAGGAAGTAAATAAATAATTAAAATATAATTAAGATGTAAATATAATCTGAATATAAATATATTGTAAATATGATAATATAAAGATATATAATATATATCCAAATCTAAATAAATTAATAAATATAATAAAGATTAAAATATTTTAAATAAATTAAATATAAAATAAAGAAAAATAATAAAAATATAAGTTAAAAAAATAAATAAATATTCATATAGAGAAGAACTAAGACGATGAGATATGACAAAATAATAATATTATTACTTTAGTACTATAAGTAATATAGAAAAGTTTAATTTCCAGCTGTAAATGAATAATAATGAACCGTTGCTGACAGACAGTGGAAGCATGGCATTTAGTAATGAGCTATAAGTTAAAGGCCTTGAATTAATAGCATTGTCAGTATTAAATGACCAAGTAGCCTAAATAGCTGGTTTGCATAGAAAAAATAAATTTAAAATTGAAATAAGACTAGAATAGTACATATGACAACTCTATTCCACTCCTCTTTTATATCATTCATTAATGTATATATTTATTTAGAATTGTATTTATACATTTTTTAGCTTAATACCTCATTTCAAGAACTAAAAATAGTTTCAAAATATCAATTTTCATACCACCTCTTTTAAGAGCCTATATAATTATGTTACATATTCCCACAAGCTCAGGAAATTAGTTATTTTTTTCTCTCTTATTTAAATATACATATAAAGAACTGATACAGGCATAAAATCTCAAAATTAAATAGAGAAGCTAATTTAGCGAAGTTTTATATATTTATTGCACATTAAAACAAAGACTATCTCAGTGTCAATTTATAAAGTTTTTCCATCTTATAAAATAATCTTTAACACAATTAGTAAAATAATAATAGCGTTATGCACTATAATTATGTGTACATACTTGTATATACTTTCACACAACGTGCATATATTTATAGTGCTTATTATATAAGAAAAAAAATTATAATTATAATTATTTATCAGTGAAATTAATTCATAAAGTATTAAATCTTTAATATGGAAACTCATTAATTTGCGCGCATACTTCCAAAATAAGGAAGGTGAATATTATATTATTAATAATATAAATACATATGTTTACAAAATGTATACCATTAGAAATATAATAATATCATTGTAGGACTTATAGCTGTAAATAGTATAAATAGTATCTTTAAATACTACAAGTAATAAATAAGAATATTCTTTATTATGATTGCGTACAATAGAATATTTATAATATTTTAATATAACATTGATTTATTATAAATAAGAAATATGTCATTATCAATACTGTATAAAAGATTTATTTTAATATATTAAAAAAAAAATTATTCAACACTACAACTCCATTGAAAAGTAGGTACCAAATTCTTTGATCAACATAACATAAACTAAATATATTATAATAATATATTTAGTAATTTATATAATAAAATATAAAGTATAATATTTTACTTCATCATTGCATTATAAAAAAATATATAATAAGTTATGTAAATCAATATTTGAATAAAATTTAACATATAATTAACACTGTTTATATTTATTTAAATATATAGATAAATAAATTAGTATAAATGCAAGAGTATGTGTGAATGGAAGTCACTAAAGTCAACGATGATTTACATATAATATTCCACTGCGCTTTCATTGTTTCAAAAATTTATCTAGCTATTAAGATTGGAAAAAAATAAAATTATATATGTTTATAAATGGAAATTATAAAAAAAAAAAAAAGTGGATATATAATAAAATAATTATATTTCAGAAATAATCACAGAGAGAGAGAGAGAGAGAGAGAAGATGAAGAGAATTTAGAGGAAAGAGAGGATAGAGAGAGAGAGTAGAGAGAGAGAGATACGAGAGAGTAATGGAGAGAAGGAGAGAGAGAGAGTAGATGAGAGTAAGAGAGATAGAAGAGACATTTAATGTTAATACAGAAACTAAGGAGCAGACAGACAGACCGATACATAGACAGACAGAGCAAAGATCAAGAACGAGAAGCTAGAACAAGAGAATCATATATTATTAATGCTCTATTTTTTTTGAGTAATATATTATAATGGCTATTTCATTATTGAAGTTCTTATAGTATAATTATTAATAATATATATATTAGTCATGGATCGAATAACCAAATTTAGACTTTGATAATACTTTTGTAAAATGTTTGTACAGTATAGTAATTATAATTTTATTGGTAATAAATATAATAGTATATTGGCGATATAACTAATCTTTTCTTTCGCTTAGTTTACATGTAATAATTAATATATATATATATTATATTAATATTATAGCATCATATGATATTAGTAAATATATATATATATATATTAAATTAATATATATATATATATATTATTATTATATATATATATATATATATATATAGAATATATATAATTAATATAATTATATTATATATAAATAATGTTTAAAAAGTTACAAATAGAACATATATAATTTTGAGATAGGTATAAAGAATTAATATGGCCTTCTCTTGGGATTAGAAACCACCGCATGGTTTGCGACTCGGGGGTATATGAATAGGTATCAGATAATTGCACGGCTGCTATATATACAACTAGAGGTATACTTAATATCACTCCAAGGCCTAAGAAAATTACTCATTGGATTATACAAGAACAGTTAATATTATAAAGTACAATACCGAGTTCACCTAGTATCAATATAAGGCGGAAATCTAAACCAGTAGTTAGTCGCTAGCTACTGATATCCTAAATATCTCTCGTTCTTTATATTATTTATTTAGATGTCATTCAATATTATTATGCATTAAAATAATACGCAATTAGATATAAGATGTGTTAAGGAAAGAACATAATTAAATAATGTAGCTAATAGGTAATAGAATTATAATACTGCTCATTTCTTCATGGGATATTAGAATAGTACACCGCAAATATGTTGCGCTTGTGAGGTAACAATATGCCTCGGTGCATAAATATTTATTATATTGTCAGTCTTAGGCTCCGGCAAGAGATATACTTTGTCACAAAACACATCAAACCAATGGAAAGAATATTTTAAACAAAGAATGCTAATGAAATAACAATCATAAAGCAACGAGTTCCCGTCAAGGCGAAATCGACCAAGTGTCCAGCCTGATAATATGCATTTTTCGGTGGGTTTTCTGAACCACTAATTATCAAGGGTGTAAATACTTTCTTTTCGTATCTGGAAATGTTACAATAGTTTTAGATGGAAATATGCTCTAGTTATTTAATTAGACAGTAACAATAAATGTGGAGCTCAATGAAATCTTAAGACATTAAGAAAGATATAGTAAGGGATAGTGCTAGTACACCCATGATTTGTACATAAGTTAATTGACTGGTACAGTATTTTCAGCCCTTTTCTCGTATGGAATATATAACACTCAGCCAAGGTGGTAAAATTAGTAAAAAAACTTAAACTGAAAGCATGTCTTAAGTAAGCAATTCAGACTAATGCAGTAACAAATTATAATAGTGCCCCGGTGACTGGCAACTGATAACATTTAACCAATAAAAATAGAAAAGTAATAATCAATCCATGGCCACAAAGGAAGATGGAGTTCTGCCATGTTAGGTGATGGCCAAAAGAAGACAGTTAATATACAAGCATACCCAGAGAGAATACTATCAATACGATAATTTTCAGAATTAAAATTACACTACAGATATAATATGGATTAAAAATATTATACTTCTGGGATATATCTTAATTAAATTAATAATTTATATTTAAAATGTAAAAATATAAATATAAGGATAATAAAAATCTAAAGTAAATATAAGAATAAATAAGTAAATTTGCTAAAATAAATTAATAGAAATGGATTAAGATAAAATGAGAATGAATGTAAAAAGAAATTATAACATGACCCTCATCACTGGTTGTATTACAATTAGAACCACAGCTAACAAACAATAGCAAAATGTTGGAGAATTCGAATAAGAGAGACATTATTAAGTATTAATCAATTGACAACCAACGGTGCTATACAACTGAGCGGACTCCAAACGGTAGCACTTCGCACACAAACGAGTATCTTTAAAGTCTTTTGTCAGTTTTTTTGGAATTTGGGGTTTTTGTAATTTTTAATTTATTAATAAAGCAAATTCTTCAAAGGTTTTGCTTATCTCGTCAAGGGAATATCCTATCTTGGAGTGTTGGTTGGTCCCTGGTCGAGGTTGTTGGTTGTTTCGCTTTCGGTGGGTTTCTTATTTAATTTATTTATTTTTAGTCAGTAGTGGTAACCATTAAAGTATTGCAATATAATATATTTATTAAATTATTAATTATTACTGCAATTAATTTTAGATTATATATTCCAAGTTCATTGAGTGCAATCATTATTAATTAAATTATTGTTTAATTATTATTATTAATAGATATTATTTAACGTTAGCCTATCTTTCTTGGGTTTATAGTTAAACTTTCACCCTTATTAGCTCATTAATGTTGTCAGTTCACGTTGAGGTATCATAATTTATTTATGATCCTCAGGTATGTCTTAATTATTAAGTACCTGATACTGAGCTATCATTATCTTCATATATTTAGATCTCAAAAAAATATACTTAGAGATTCAACGATAACTAGTTATATTATATATGAGCTAAATGTACCGAGTTACTCCTGTCTGGGATAATATGATTATGCTCGAAATTTATCTATCTATTAGGTTTGTCACAGAATTCACTTACTTACCTCCCCCCTGTCCTATCTTCTATTCGTATCTCTATTTATTATAAATAATTTTTTAGATGTTAAAATTAATTTATGACATTAATTTATATTAACTGTATAATGTATAGATAGAATATTAGTTATAAGGGAAAGATACTAATATATATGAGAAAGGTAAATTGATTAATCATTAGCCTTCTCAGATTGGGTTAACCAAGCATGATTTGTACGTCGTGAGAGACAAATATTAGTACCCAGGTTTGACTATATAATCTCAAACTAGGAATTTAGACTCTATTTAGTTAATTATTTAAAGTCTCAATTATAAAAGCCAAAAAACTTCAAGTATAATTATTATCAAAAATGAACAGTTATAATTAAATTAATTATTAAAGTCAATACCATGATGTTTCAGCCTATATGACAGAAATTAAATTATATATATTAATTATTATTTAATTATATTATATTATTTATTAATTATTATTATTATTTATTATAATTTAATTATTAATTTATTATGTATTATTTTATATTATTTATAATATTATTATTATATTATAATTAATATATTAATTATTATTATAATTTATAATTTATTAATTTTTATATATTATTAATATTAATAGATATTATATTATTAATTATATATATTTAATTAATTTAATTTATTATTAATTAGTGTTATTATTATTATTTATTTAATTATTATTATGTATATATTGATCAAACAAAAGTTATGAATTTTATATTTTAGAGATAATATAATTGTAAACTATTCTATAATTATTTAGTGCTCAAGAACTGAGAAACTTTGTGCTTAGGTAAGGTGAAAATATAAGAATTCACAGTCAAACCCTAAGTTATTTTTTTTTTCTTTCCAGGTAATAGTATATTATTTTCAAATCTCTCATCATTAGCATGCTTTCTTTTATATACTTATCATTATCGATATTCTATTCACTATTTTTATTATATTTATCTTTCATTCATATCTCTTCTTTCAATTATTCTCATTCTTCACTATCACTATCTTGGTCTGATACTCTTTTATTGATTTGCCTTATGATTATTATTGGGGCATTAGTTAATTATTGGGGTTCCATTTCACGTAATATTATTGTTATTTTCTTTGGGGCTATCGGGTATCAGTTTTGCTATGCTGCTCTCATACTCTTCTTCGTCTATTGGTCTATTATTTCGATGTATCATTTAAGGTTTTCTATCATTTTCTCTGCAGTTTTAAGTATAGTATGTCTTGACCAATGGATACATAGTTGCTTTCTGCATGAGGCAGGGAAACTTTGTTTCTAAAATTCATCAGCTTTGAGTTGTTGGCGAAGTTTTATGAGGCTTATGATGTTGTAACTTTTTTTTTTAAAACGCTAGTGCTTCATAGCAAGCATAAGGTGTAATAAATAAACTAAGCCTTGATAATGGTGTTCTAAATGTTGTGGGATTTGTGTAAATATATAATTACATTACTCGTATCTATATATATATTTCTGATATATATATATATATTATATATATATATATATATATATATATAATATACTTAGTATTTATATATCTATATATTATATATAATAGTAATATTATTTATGAAGTATATATTACTAGTTATATATATATATATATACTGATATAAATATATATATATATCTCTATGTTATATGCAAACTGGCAACTCAATTTTAAGGTTTTTACTAGCTCGTGCTCTCTCTTCCTTCTTGCTCCTCGTCTCTTTATGATATGTAACTAATTATAGTATTAGTGCACTATATATATACTATATATATATATATCTAACTCATAGTACTTATAATATATATATATACCTAGTTATACTATTATAGCTTATATATATAGTACTGAAGAGACTTGAAGCTAGTTCCTTTCTAAAGACGTTGTCTAATAGTTGATTCCCATGATTAACTTTAATTACTATAATATTTTAAAGTCACTCTTTTCCTTTCATTATCTCTTAATTATTTAGTAATTCGTTATTTGATTTTATTTTTTTAATTAAATACTTTTTTTTGTATTAAATTATTATTTTTATGTAATATGTATTTAACATATTTATAAATAATAGTAGATATATGATAACATCTAATTTAATCTATCACATAACTACTATTTAAAAATGTCAGTTTGGGCATGATCTGTTAGCAATATTTATATATTTTGCAGAGATATTTAATATCGGGTTTTTCTTACCTTTTCGTTTTAACTTTGTGCAAATAACTCTTTAATATTTATATGTAATGAATTTCACTTTATTTGACCAAACATTCAAAAAAAAAATGAGAATTTTTCATCGTAAACAATGTGAAATGTGCAAAAAATAGAGTCGTTTTCTATAGATGTTAACTCTCTGGTGCTTGCAGCACGAGTAGCACGACATGCAGGAGTCGCCTCTGATATAACATATTATATTATATAGTATATATATATCTATATATATATAATATATATATCTTATATATACTTTTCTATACTCTTTATATATATATATATAATTATATATATAGTATATATGATATTATCTATATATTATATATATATATATATATATATGATATACTTATCCATACTATCTATTCGTCTCTCTCTCTATATATATATTATTAATACCTGATGCCCAGCATCCTACGGGCATTGAAAGTTACTCATTGCAGCTGGTCAGGTACAATATATGATATATATAGTATATATATATATATATATATATATATATATATGTATATATATATATTTTTAATATGTAATATATAATACCACCATCACTATCAGTTTTAACTATCATAAATATTCATATATATAATATATAGTAATATAATGATATATATATATATATATATTATATATAATATATATATAATTCTTTCCTGCCAGTTACAGACGATATATATATATAAAGAATTTCAAAGGGAGTAAAATTCTGGTTGAAGAGAGAGAGAGGAGAGAGAGGAGAGAGAGGAGAGAGAGAGAGAAGAGGAGAGAGAGAGAGAGAGAGAGAGAGAGAGAGAAGAGAGAGAGAGGAGAGAGAGAGAGAAGAGGAGAGAGAGAGAGAGAGAGAGAGAGAGAGAGAGAGAGAGCGAGAGAGAGATTGAAACGAATAGATGAGCTAAAAACTACACGGTATAAATTTTCTTATCCCAAAGATTTTGATGTAAAGCAATATTTTGAACACAGCTTGTGGCATTTCCACAGAGGGAGTATATATATATATATATATATATATATATATAATATATATGAATATACTAATGTGTTTTAATATATATATTATATATATATATATATATATTATGGCCAACAACGAGTAAAAGTTGTCAACTTTTTATCCAATAAATATCTGTACACTTTTACAAATAGATCTGTGACAAAGTTTCATTTACTGTATATATTACTGTACTTGCAAAAGCCATTACCAACAATAGATGATAATAATAATGATGATTCTCTCTCTCTCTCTCTCTCTCTCTCTCTGTCTGCTCTCTCTCGTCTGTGCATGAGCTATTCTCCTCTCTCTCTCTCTCTCTCTCTCTCTCTCTCTCTCTCTCTCGGGTTTCTGACCTTATAGCTTATGTATCCTTGTTTTTTTTTTTAATTTTCCATTTAATATTTTCAGATAGCGATAAATTGTTGAAAAATGAAAGCGCAGAAAATGAATCCTCGGACTTGCGTTCCATCCACATACTCATTGCATACTTTTTACTATATAAGACAACGTATATGATTTTATATTATTTTTTTAATTCGGATATTATATTATTACAATATATTATAATATATTATTTGCTATATTAGTATTTGCTCACTCTTCTTTAGTAGAATTTTTTTTTTAATATAAAAATTTATATAGATATTGACATTTTTATAAATCTATTTTAAATTTATCTATTGTACGCACATATAATAAAGAGAAAATAATTCTCTATTAAGATACATTAACTACAGCTTTAAGTCCTCAAGAGTACATTGAAGCAGGAATAAATATAAAAATTTCTATAGACGGAAAAATAAGGGAAATTAACTTACATTAATTATCTTATTTTAATTCAAATAAAATAAAATATTTTTTCTTAATATAAGGGAGAAGCGATGCTATGAAAGCTATTAAGCTATTATTTAAGCTATTATTTCATTTGAAAGATTAACCGTCATATAATTTGATTCATAATTGATTAAGCAAAAATAAAAACTTGCAATTAATCTCTTTATTGTTTTTACTCAGCAGTAATTTAAAATCTCAAAATGTAAGTTTGATTAATTAGTAATAGCTTAGTATAAATATGTAAACACATTTATACTGCATGGCGATTGCAGCAATTAATAAAAAAAACAATAAGATTTACGCTTCCTAACCTGCTCAGCAAATAATAAAAGATGCTAGGTGGCGATCTTCGACCAACAAACCTTTAACCCAGCCTAACCTAACCTAACCTTTCATCTATCTATTCATCGCAGTTTTCTTCATCATAGTACTAAGAAAATATTCAACTCAAATCTATCTCTAATATTAATATTATTACATATATATATATATATATATATATATATATATATATATATATATAATATATATATATATATATATAATATATATATATATATATATATATATATATATATATATATATATATATATATATATATATATATATATATATATATATATATATAATATATATAGTATCATATATATATATATGTGTGTGTGTGTGTGCGTGTGTGCTGTGAGTGCAAGGTTTGGTGGGTGTGTTTTTTGGGTGCTTGGTAAGCGTTACAAGCATACATTTGACCTGTAAAAGTATAAAGGTTTAATAATATAATAATATTAACCGGTCTTCACTGCATATATCAGCGAAACGCTTAGAAAATATCATTTGCAATATAAATGCATGCATAAATAATCCTTAATATCATGTTAAAAACTTTTTGTCGAAAATTTCTATTATCATTCATAGAACTATTTTCATACAAACTTTTCCCCCATTGTGAAAGAGAGCAAAGTATTTAAATCGACAAATTATTCGTATTAGCAGGTCTTTTTCTCTCTTATATTAATACACCTAAAGTGAAAAGTCGAAATGGTCTCCATATGATTGTGTTATATTTAACATGTTATGTTCTTTTCTTTTTCATCTTTCTTATATCATTATGTTACAATGTAAAGTTTGATCCACCACATCTCTGCACTCTAAAAGTGTCACGCCTTTCTTCGAACCACAGGTCGTTCAGTCACTTCGATCGCACGTCTTTTTCGACCCAAAAATAATCAGCTATATAGTTCCCTATAACATCAATAAACTAATTCCGCCTATTATTCCTACAGTTACCCTTATCTCACTTACCTTTATATAATAAGGGTTACTATTACTGCTCTCATCCAACTGCTCTTATTTCAAACTCCATAACAGATTTGTTACACAACTTCCAAATCCAATTCAAATCCCCATCTCGCCTCCGTTTTGACCATTTTACCGTAATTTCATCTTTCTGCAGAGAGAGTTTACTATGTTTCAAAAGACATTAATTAAAACACCATACGTACTGTAAAAACCAAAAAATTAATTTCAATCAAGAAAACGTTGACTCAAGGAGAAAATTCTGGTACCTCCTCAAAAATGAAACCTGGCCTTTCGAAAAATGACACTCCTTCATAAGGAAACATGGAAGACCTACTTCAAAAAAATTGACCATTCCTCAAGAAATGAGCCCTCTTAAAAAAATGACCTCTTCAAAACATGACCTCCTGGCCCAACAATTCCAGCAGAGAAAATGGAACCCCTAATTTCTCAAAAATGGACCCTCTTCAAAAAATGACTCTTCAAGCTATAATGGGCCCTCCTCAAGAAATGCCTCCTTAAAATAAATGACCTTCCTTTCATTAACAAAGGTGGATACGTCTCTCAAGAAGAGGGATTGGGACTGATTTCCTCTTCCACACCTTTTTTATTATTTAATAAAAATTTTTTATTTGAATCTTAAAAAAACACAATGATACCCCCTCTGTTTTACCTACGCCTCCTTTTTTTTTATTCCAAAACAATGACACTAGCCTCAGGAAAATTGAGACCTCCTCAAAAAATGCATCTCTGAAAAAAAATGACCTCCTCAGAAGAAATGGTGACCTCTTATATCAAATATTTAATGACATTTACCTTCCTCAAGAAGCATGAACTCCTTTTTATAAAAAAGATGAACCTCTTATAAAAAAATGATACCTCCCAAAGAAATGATTCCTCGACTCAAAAATTACCTCATTCTTATAAGAAAATGACCTCCTCAAAAAAAATGAACTCTTCAACAATATGACCTCCTCAAGAATGAACGATCCTTAAAAATGACCGTCTTCAAAAAAAGACATCCTCATAAAATGAACCCTATCGTGACATATGATGAACCTTCATCAAATACTGAATTTATAAAAGAATTGGCCCTAATCGACAATTTTAGCCTACAGAAGTCTTACCAACTGGTTTAATGACCTCCTCAAAAAATGACGGCCTTATCAATAAATATGACACCTCCTTCAAAATATGACCTCCGTCAAAAATATTGACCTCCCAAAAAAATAAGAACTATTCAGGAGCGAATGACACTCCTAGAAAGACCAAGCAATTTATTCGGACCCTCCTCAACAAAATATGACCTACTTCAAAAAATGACCTAGCCTCCAAAAAGTGACCTCATCAAAAATGACTCCTAAAGAGATGACACTCCTCACAAAATTGACCTCTTATTTCACAAAATGACCTACTATCAATTTACTTTAATGACTCTTCAAAAAATGATACGCTCTAAAAAATGACCCTCTTCAAAGACATTGAACTTCCTCTGGGCGCAAGATATGACCCTCCTCAAAAATGACCTCTTCAAAAAGAATGACCTCCTCAAAAATGACCTCTTCATGATGACAAAATGACCTCCCTCACTAAAAATGACCTCTATTACAAAAACGACCTCCCTCAGAATATGATGCTTGGCCTCCCTCAATAAACTGATTCTCCTGGCTTGTCAAACCAAAAAATTGACCTCCTCAGAAATGAGCGCTACTCGAAAAAAATGACCTCTCAAAAAAGTTTTATGACCTCTCAAAAAATGAACCTCCTCAAAAAAATGAAACCTCCTTTAAGAAAAATGTGGAACCTCCTCAAATGATGAACCTCCTCAAGTTAAAATGATCTCTTTAAAAATGATGACCTCCGTCTTCAAAAAATGACCTCTCTATTTACATTTTCTCGGAAACTGATGACCTTTCAAAAATTATGATTCATCCTCCAAGAAATGACCTCCTCAAAAATGATCATTACCTCTTCAAAAAATGATCAGTTCACTCAGAAAATGACCACCCTCAAAATGAGGGCCTCTTCAAAAAATGACCCACTCTCTTTCTTTACAATTTTCTCTGGAACTGATGCGCCGGCAGATGTATTAGTTCTGTATAAATTACTGTAAATTCATACTATTAAAACCAAATAAAAAGGATGCCAACAAATCCGTGGTATTTGGAATATTCATTACGCATTTCTTTCGTAGAACATTATCATAAAAGGTTTGCATAAACCATTCATTTTTAATGGTTGGCTATTGTGTTTATCACTTCTTTATTAAGTATCAATTTATTTAGGAAAACTTAACGATTACAACGATTAACAACTTTTTCAACCTTAAAGTTTTTTTAGACATGTAGTTTAACTGTATAATTTTATAATTCTATTAACATCTTAAAGAGTAATCTAGATAATGTATCGGCGATACAGTATCGGAATCGTTTATGCGCAAGTAAGGGAGGTAAGCAAAGTATTCGCGTATTTTGTTTGATATCGGTGTTTGTTGATCGCTAAAGTAAATTTTTGTTGATGTCGATTGATTATCAGGGTAGGCTATAAGCAAAATTTTGTATCGAATGCCCGTCATCTTTGTATAATTAATATATTAATTTATATATAATAATATTTATATCGATGTTAACTTAATATTAACTAAAGAAATAAATTTTAGGAGTTAACTAGTATAATACATAATATATTTTGCTTTAATATATATTAAATTTTAGAAATTAATATTAAATTCTTATTAATTAATATTAAATTAAATATTATAATTAATTAATTTACTTAAATTAATTATTTAATTTAATAATATAATAATTAAAAGGAATTATAATCTTAAGGTTATAATCTAAATATAAATTATATGATATATACAAGGTATAATTTTTTCCTATGATTTCTATATTATATTTTGTATGTAAATATTTTATATATATTAAAATTTAAGGTAACTAAATTAAATTGATATTAGCCATAAATCGTTAATAATTAATACTTTTTGTATAATATTTATTTAGTTATTAATAAAAGGTAATGGGATCTTAAAACCTGGGTTAAACTAATATAGAGAGTCTACTCTCTTCTCATCTAAGTTTACTTAGTTTTGAACCTCTAGAAATAAACTGTAAGTTAAACTGACTTTTCTATGGGTCGGTGTAATGCATGTGTACAATAAGGAATAATACTTATTTGTCTGTGAAATCCTGTAAATTTATTGTCTTTTACCCTTGCTCTGTGAATATAACTTGATATATAAATAATAAAAAAAATTTAAAAAATAAATTAATAATAATCTTTCTAATAGACTTGCATTATTATGTAGTAATTAATATCAGCTGATATTATTAATACATTTTTTGGAATCGCTGTGATTAAGAGATATTATTATAGGTGTAAATATGTGTGTATAATAAAATAACAAATTTAGGATTAACTATTAGAGTATAAATAAATAAACATAATAAGTGCTATTGCGTCAATCTTCTCATAAACCTAATTTTTTATTTTATAGAGTTATCATGGGGACATTCTTAACGCTTATTTATTAATTAAATTTCAAAAATTATATAACAATAATTGAAATTTTTTTTGGTGGAGGGCCCTCGTTTCATAAAATTATGGGTATATATATAATATAAGTTATTGGTTAATTTTTAATAACATACTAATATATATTTACCTGGTGTTAAAACCTTTTATAAAATAATTGGTAAAATTATGGTATTTATTAATTTTGAATAAAATTTAAAGGTTTTTTACTATAATATAATATTTTGTGTTGACAAATTAGTATTATTTTTTATTATTTATTTATATATTATTTAATTAATATTATTTATTTAATTATATATATTATTATTATATTTATATTAATATTATTATTAATATTTATTTTTTTAATTTTTTATTATATATTAATTTATTTTTTAATTTATATTTTATATTTAATTAATTGATTATTAATTTTTAATTTTATTTATATTTAATTTATTTATATTATATATATATTAATTTAATTTTATAATTGATATAAGATATAATATTATTATAATATTATATATATAATTAATTAATATAATTTAATAATAATGATATATTCTCTCTCGGTCTTTAATTGTTGTATTAATTTAATTTATAATATTATATTTATTATTTTTATATTGATTTATATTAAATATTTATTTAATTATATATTAATTATTATTTTATATTATTAATTGTTTATTCTATATTTTTGCATAATATTTACTTATCTATATGTATTTAAGAAATTTTCTATATGAGCTATAATTGATTTTTAATACATATTTTTCAAAGAAAACTTATAGGCGATATTAAATCATCCAAAATCATATAAAAATTTCTATATATTATTTTTACTCATTCATTTTATGTTTATATATAAACATTGAAAAGTTTAATTAAATTAAATTTAATACATATATATAGGCTTATATATATCGTAAATTGATATCCTGTTACCACTCACTAACTCCTATCGTCTATATCGGCGAGCTTAGATCTCTCTCGCTTGATAATATAAGTGAATCATTCTCCGATATGGGCCCGTTCACCGCGCTGTAACAACTTATATACCAGTGTCAAATTGCCCATGTCGTAGCTTCGAGTTGAATATACTCTTATCACCTGCAGATCGTTCAGTCTATTATATATATTTGTGTCTCAGTAATGTTTTACACTGGCTCATAATGTATGGCAGAGGCTAGATATACAAGGCCCAGACTTCAGTGGTACGCCATCCAGGGCCATGTAAAGGATATTAATGATGTTGGATATACAGTTTAGTATACAATTTACAGGTTGATGAGAATGGGATGGAGCAGGAATAAACTCGCTCGCCCGCACACTACTAATTTATAATACCAAAATAGGCGAGTTGTGTTTTTGTCGCGTTATTCGCGAGACACCTCTCTCTCCTTGGTGAATAGGAGGAGGTGCAAATTATGTACTTTACCCTTGTAGTTCCCGTGTTAAGTCGTAATATTTTTTTCTCATGCAGATCCATTTGTAACTAATTTCCATAAGTTGCCTCAATCATGTTCGGAATATACAAAGGGAGTGTGTCAAATTGATTTTATAACCCTTGGAAGGCTATTCTTCTCAGAATTATAAAATCAAAATACAAATAACCCATTTATAAAAAAACTTTTTCTGCCGTCTAATTTTAAATAATTTTTACAGCGAGAGTGGTGGGAGATGAAACGTTATTAAAATGCGTGTGTGAAGCCATTAAATAAGGGGATTTTCTATGAGACGTACAAGTGTTAACTATATAATATATATAAAGACAATTATTTTGTGTTTTTCCTTCCGTGAGATGGGTTCTTTTATACTTGAATTTATTCTCGAACGGTATTAAAATTCTTACCAGGGATTCCAAATTTTTCTTTTTTTTTTTGTTATTTTTTGATTTTCTTTGTTATTTTTGTTTTAAGTTTTTTTTATCATGTTATTCCGTCATGAGTATACTAAATAATTATTTTATACTCAGTATTTCCTAACAAATGTATATTCTTTTTTTCCTTGTGTAGCTATTGTTCAAGTATTGTGTGTAGATATGGATTCGATTATGGTATTTAAACTGAGAATTTTCAAACAATTCTATATAAAATATTGAGTACTGTATTTTAGTCCAATCTTAGCAAACTTATACGTATAATTTTATGAAGATTTATTTATTTATCTAATAATAGTATAGTAAATTATTTTATATGAAATGTCATAAACTGTTTTGTGTGTATGTATTTTAGTGTTATATAACCTGTATTATATAATTATTAAGTTTTTACTAAGGTGTGAGCCTCTCATAGTAATTTATGCTATATAAAATAAATAAATTATTTATTATTTATATAATTATAGCCTTGGCATATCTATAAAGATAAACTTATGTAATATTTAAAAGTTTGTAGGGATTTTCACAAAACTTGTAAAGTTTGTCTATAACCTAGATTTCATGTATGTTGATATATATTCCTGCTGGGATTATGTTGCATTTTAGGTTTGTATTTTTTGTTCTATATATATATAAATAAAAAAAAATTAGTTTATTTTAATTAATAATGAGTCTGACTTCGTAAATTTATTTTTGAGTGATAGGGAAATAGTATTATTTAAGTTTGTTGTTTAATCAGTATGTGCTACCCTGTGTGCATTAGCCCGTTTCAATTACATAATATTATCGATTGAGGTGTGATTTGGGTAATAACGTTATACTTACGGTGGGTTCATCCTTCTAATTCTACATCAAATGTAAAGTAATTTTATCAAAGAGATATGCTCTCATAACCGCACTCAATGTTGCCTAATCATAGAATGTTTTAATTATATATCCCATATAATGAGCCTAAGTGTAGGATACAAGATGACAATCGCTATATAAACCACACTACACATATACAGCCAACACTCTACTGACAACAACGCACATCTTACGTGAACGTGACCACTCAAATTATACCAGGAGTAAGAAATAAAGTATTGAGTTTTTAAGAATATTAAGAAATAAATGATAGAAAGATATACATTTATAATGAATATGGCCACATGTCATCTGCGTAGGTTGTTACATTTGTGCGATGTGTGTGTGGTTTTGGTAGGTCGGCTGTGAAGTGTTGTATGTGTATTTGATATATATTATTGATGTAGGGTTGAAAAATAGGTTGTTAGTAGTGTTGTGTCCTGATTGTTGGTGTGGGGTTTATTCATTATAGTTTTTACTCCGTAATGAGTTATAGGATTGGCTAAGGCTGTCCCGCATAGATATATATATATATATATTATATATATATATATATATATTAATTATAATATCAGAGGTGTATGAGTTAATGGTACTTTACCTACTCTTTAGTCTCGACTAGTCGTTGAGTCCGCTTATAGTCTTAACGTTGTTCCGACTCCTAGAGGCGTGATATATATACTACAAGAATATTTAGGTGCGGATATAAACTAGCTGGAGGCGCAGGATAGATCTTATTATGCATAATTGTTATAGAAATTTTTAAAGCGACTGTTGCAACGTGCGGAATCAAAAAATACATAAAAAATAAAAGTTTCCGCTCTTTTGTTCCGCACCTTTATCTTATTGAAAAATGAAAGTATAGTATACTTATTAAGAATTAAATTATGTTTTTGTTAGATATATAAAGAAATATTAATTTTTTATTGGTTTTTAAGTTTATATTAATCTAATTTATAATCTATATTTTCTAATCCTTTATGTTTTTTATAATTAATTAATTGTTTCCTTAAAACCTAAATCTCAACCTGCTTAGATAGTGTTACCATTAATATAAGATAAAATAACATTTATATTTAAATTGATTTTTTTTATTATTTTTTATTATTAATATCAGGACTGAGATGGCATTACCCTGTTTAGTGTCGGAAACTTTATTGAATTTTAATATATTCTCTATAATTACTCATATAATAACTTATTTACATAGCTATAACTATTAATCTTATAATACTTTAATTAATGTATTATTTATTTAATCTTTTAATTTTTCTATAATAACATTTTAACAATTAGAAGAATTAATTCTGTTGTAAAACTCTACGATTATATATTAAATATATATATTTATATTATATATATATATTATATATATATTAATATATAATATATATTATATATATATTAATATATATAATAATCGTAATTATATATTATATATATATATATATATTATTATATTATAATTATTATATTAATTAGTATATATATATATATATATATATATACCATTGACTTTTAAAATTGTAACAATTTTATATTAGATAGCTCTTATGCTATATAATATATTAATGACTAGGTTTATCATTGCATATTATATATATATATGTTAACTTGGGCATGGCATAGCGACTCGAAGACTCTATAAAAGTATAATAAAAACTTGAAAATATAGATTGTACCTATTAGATAATAAGCAACTGTCTAAATCCACTCCATTATTCAAACACTTTGTGCTAACGGAAAGAAAATAATCCCATTAAGCTGAGGTTGGTAGGCAAAAATTTCATTCTTATCAGATTAATAATAAATAAAATTCTTACCTCTTTAAAATTATAATTATGTCTATAAGTATTTGGAGTTAAACTTGTAGTTGAAAACTGCTGTAAATAAGTCTTAATAAATAATATACATTTATTATATTATTATAAATTAATCAAGTTTTTTCATTAAATCATCAGGAATATTAAAAACCTAATATATATAATATGAAGAATAGAAAATTAATTAATATTTACGTAATAATAACAGTAAATAGATATCTATATTATATATAATGATTAATATATATATATTATATTGGGCTTTACTTTGAGTAGTTATTTAAATAACTTACTTAAAGAATAGAATATTTTCAATATATTAAAATATTTTAGATATTTGACTATACAATCTAAATAATAAAATATCTAGCTATATAAATATTAATATAATAATATTATAGTATATTATTATTAAAATTCTTCTCCCTACAACTCCCAAAAATCAGTCTCTAAATATTTATAATCACTATTATATATATAATAAATCTATATGTATAATATAATATATAACTAATTTAATATTTTTTTATATATATTTATATTTTTATTATTTGAAGAATGATGTTATAGGCATCAACGACAAGATTATTTAAGTAGATTTACCAAAATTACATTATCGAAAGTGGAAAAAGTATCGTTCTCTTACTAACTCTCATTCAGTTCGGGATCGATACAAAAATATTATTCAATAAATAAAGCGTACAATAAATTTATTTACTAAGTTCAAGTATTTAAAAAGCTAGAGTGTTTCTCGGACCTGAAAAACAAGCATTCGTGACGACTGTGTTATGAAATGTGTTCATCTTTTAAGATGAGTATTAACAGTGGCGATAATATCATTAAGTTAAACTAATTTTTTTAAATTATTTTTGTAGATTATTTGGTTAAGTTAATAAATAATTTAATCTTTATTCTAGGAAAGTAATTGTATAATATGATGATGATATCATACCTTTATCCATCTATATATAGATAATATATTTTTACTATTTATACTATCTAATTTTCTCGAATACAACACCTCCAATAATATCAATAACTGATATTTCTTATAAGATATATTATGCTAAATAGTATATATATTATATATAATTTAATAATTAATTTAAATAATATATATATATATTTATTATAATATTAATATATATATATATATATATTAATATATATAATATATTATATATAAATATTAATATATATATATAATATATATTAATTATATTATTTATTTATTATATATTATATATTCATAATATATTATATATTAATTATATATAATTATATATATTATATTAATTACTATTATTATATATATTAATAATATATATATATATTCCTCATATATTAATTATTATTAAATAAAATATTAATATAAAATATATATAATAATTATATTTATATATATACTAATATATAGTTACGAGCTGATAAACATCCAACAATAGCTTTAATTAGTCATATAGGTCGGACTCTGCAGGCGTCGAGAGATTCCATGGTACATCTACTATAAATCCATGTGAACGAAATAGTCACCTATCATATAGTGGACAGGGTGGTTCAAAAATATTTCAGAAGGAGAGGCAGGAATGATTTAAGGTTGGGACCTTAAATTAGCTAATTTGTACTGACTTGAACTGCTGGAAACAAAATAACACCAGCACTCCTCTCATCTGAAAGGACATTCTCCCTGCAGCATAGGCAGGTAATTTTGTTTGACCTTGTTATATTAAATATTTAATATACACTGATCACGACGATGCCTGCTGTAGAGCAAATATTTAGTATTGGTGGAGGATATTTTATTAAGGGCAAAGAAGTGTCAGCCATTAACTGCTCTATTTTATTTTTAGTATCATGCTAATCTCTTGAAATGGTATGATGCTTGGATCTACTATGAAGATTTAGAGAAAGTTATGAAACATTCAAGATTGAAATTCATTGAAAAATTTTGAAATTTATTTATTTTTCCAATTTTAAATTAAATTTATATACTCTTCATGTTATTTGGATTCAGGTAATTTCATATTGTTTCATATCTCCATATTTGTAAAATCTGTCATAAGGTCGCACTATTTTCAAGAATCGCGTAAATTCATGTGCGGACTTGCGATAGCGGAGTTTTGATGGTCTGAATAGGTGTGTCGGAGGAGTCATTAGTCTTATTGCGGACTACGTTTTTCTCTCGAGGTGCGGAGGTATAATTGACGCTAGCACGACTATACCCCTAAATGAGCGGGGTCCACTTCTTAGATATATATATATATATTATATATATATAAATATAATATTAATTATATATTTATTTAATTTAAATTATAAGCAATTTCAATTTAATTAGTTTAATATATTTCTATATATTTTAATTTAGGCTAAAATATATTAATTAATATTATATTAATATATATATATATTATTAATATTATTTATCTTTTTATATATATATATTTTATACATTTATTATATTTAATTTTTTTTTCAATATATAGACTTTATAATTTTAATATATATATATATTAATATATAATTTTTAATATTATATATATATTATATATATATAATTATTAATATTATAATTATATATATTAATATATTATTAATATATATATATATAATTAGTATATATATATATATATATATATATAATATATATATATATGCAGTTATATAGTTAGGTTATTAAATATATATATATATTTACATAATCTATAACTTTGTGAGTGTTGAGAATTGGAGCTGCATGGATGTTATCGAAGAAGATGGCTAGCTAGGGGCGTAGGGTATAAACAATTATTAATATATATATATATTGTTCATTAACCGATATTTATATGATATATATAATTGTATATTTTAATATTGTATTAAT
>JABUQX010082342.1:30000-39322 GCA_015478945.1 Trachelipus rathkii | reverse complement strand
AAGAAGGAGAAAGAGAAAAGAAAACATAAAAAACAAAAAAAAGAAGAGAAAGAAGTAAAGAAAGAAGGAAGAGAAAGAAGAAAGGAAAGAAGAAGAAAGAAGAAGAGAAGAAGACAGAAGAAGAAGAAGAAAAGAGAGAAGAAGAAAGAAAGAATAAATAATAATAATAAATTAATAATAATAATAATAATAATAATAATAAAATAATATAATAATAATAATAAATAAGAATAAAATTAATAATAATAATAATAATAAATAATAATAGAAATAATAATAGAATAAAATAATAATAATTATAAATAATTTAATACATAAAATAATAAATAATAATAATTTTTTAATAACAAAGAAAAAAAAATAATTTCTTTGCTAATAATAATAATAATAATAATAATAATAATAATTAATAATAATTAAAAAAATAATAATAATAAATAATAATAATAATTAATATTAATAATAATAATAATAATAATAAATAATAATAATAATAATAATAATTAATAATAATAATAATAATAATAATAATAATAATAATAATAATAATAATAATAATAATAATAATAATAATAATAATAATAATAATAATAATAATAATAATTAATGAAATAATTAATATTATAATAATAATTACAATAATTACTCCAATTCCTATATATTAAAAAAGTAGAAGGAATTATGTGTTAATTAAAATTTATTATTAATGAATAAATAGAAAGAAAAATTAAAGGAAAATAATTAAATTCTGAAAATATAATGAAAAAACTGTAATTTGAAACATAAAATTCTGAAGAAATCTTTCCATTATAATTATATTTGCTGAATTTAAAATTTCTTATAATTGCAATTACAATTAAATAATTTGATTCTTTTCAATCTTAATTTTCCTTTCAAAGATTCGAGTTTCAATCGGAAGAGAGAGAGAGAGAGAGAGAAAGAGGAGAGAGAGAGAGAGAGAGAGAGGAGAAGGAGAGAGGAGGAGAGAGAGGAGAGATGAGAGAGAGATGAAGAGAGAGAGAGGAGAGAGAGAGATGAAAGTAGAGAGAGGGTCAGAGAGAAGAGATATGAGTAGAGGAGGAGGGAAAAGGAGGAGAGAGAGAGAGAGAGAGAGAGAGCAGACAAAGAGACAGAGACAGAGACAGAGACAGAGCAGAGACAGAGACAGAGAATTACAAAGAATAGCCAGATGCAGACAGACAGACCAGACAGACTGACATGAGAGAAGAGACAGAGAATGGCGAATGAATGAAAAAGGCACAGTTGTTTTGGAATAAGATGCCACAAAATTGATGTCATTAACAGTCTAACAGACACAGTAACGGAGAATTCTTTTAAAATAAATGGTGTAATTTAAAATAAAAATGAAGAGAGAGAGAGAGGGAGAGAGCAGAGAGGAAGGGAGAGGGAGGGAGAATGGAGAGAGGAGATTAATTGCGATATTATAATATATCATTTTTATGAAGCATCGATTAACCTTCTCATCTTATCATCGACAACCAGTATGACTTCTATATTAATGGATATTATTGGATTACTTAGTCTTGTTAGGATTTTGTGTGTATATTATTATGTATTATATTATTATTATTATTATTATATTATTATTATTATATTATTACTATTTTACATATTTTTATTATTATTACTATCAGTATTATTATATATTATTAACAATAATTAT
Source organism: Trachelipus rathkii (assembly GCA_015478945.1). Classification (NCBI taxonomy): domain Eukaryota; kingdom Metazoa; phylum Arthropoda; class Malacostraca; order Isopoda; family Trachelipodidae; genus Trachelipus; species Trachelipus rathkii. The sequence goes on along the minus strand of JABUQX010082342.1, from coordinate 37,638 downwards.
TATTTTTATTATTTCTATTAGAATTCTATTATTGATTATATGTATATTATGAATATTATGTATTATTATTTATTATTATATATTATTATATTTTTGAATTATTATTATATTATAGTAGTGATTATTATTAGTATTATTATATTATGTTCTTTCTTCTTCTTCTTCTGGCTTCTTATTCGGTCTCTTCTTCTTCTTCCTCGTACTTTTCTTCTTGTCTTCTTCTTTCTTCTTCTTCTTCTTCTTCTTCTTCTTCTTCCTTTCTTCTTCTTCTTCTTCTTCTTCTCCTCTCTCACCAGCAAGTATTTAAGTCAAACCTACTGATAAAGTCCTATATACTAATTTCAGTTCAAACTTACCCCTTACTTACAAAATCGCACTGATTAAAACTTTACTGCATAGAGCGTACCGCATTTGCGCTGACTGGAAACTTTTTGACGCAGAGCTCTCGAAAATTAAACAGAATCTCGCTAAAATAACTTTACTCAATTATCTGCTAGGATAAAATCATAAAAACGATTATAAATCAGAAAATTCTCGATGAAAGAGTAGAAGATAATAGGGAGAGGAGAGCTTGACTCTTTTTCAGATCGCAAACGGTAGATAGATTTAATTATGAAAATATCAGGTTAAAGAAAATAATTCAAAATCACATCGTCTAAATCTAACGCTAAAGAAATAAAACTTAGATGTTAATAATAAGCTATTGAAATTATCTTTTATTTTTTCTGAAAGAACCATGTAGTATACCAATTTCACCGTAATAAAGATGACTGTAAAGCCTCTTGCATCGAGTGAGTATACTTACTAATTCTCTCAAACCTTGTGTTCACAACATAGTACAAGCTAGTAAGATCTTTGAACACATTGGAAAGCGAACACGGAACCCTCAAACCCAATCTCGACATTTCTAATTTTAACATACTTACCGAACAGGAAATTTTTTTTGAATTGAGGCTAGCTGAGTCTCTCTTAATAAAAAAGCACAAGCCAATTATCAACATCAAGTGCAATGAAATGGAAATTTTTCTTTAATATTTTTTAGGTTTGACTAGATATTATTTTTATTTTAGGATTTTGTATTTAACGCTAGATAAAAAACTTCAATTTGTTACTTCACATTTATATTTAAATAACATTTATTTTGTTTTATCAATATTTAAATTAGTCTAGAACTCGTCTCTGATGGTTGCTTGAAGTGGCCAGCGATATAAAGCTGAAAAGCTTCAGAAAGCTATGTGTGTTCTATTCTATTCCTAGAATAGTCCTTAAAAAAATCAATCATGAAGCGGTTAATACCTTTAGGAAATTGGGAAAAGGCGGTGAAAAGCTCGAGCATATTATTATTATTATTAATTATTATAATTGATTATTATATTTTTATTATTATATTGATATAGATTATTATTATTATTATTGTTATTATGTATTATTATTATATATTATTATTATTATTATTATTATTTTATTATTATTATTATTATTATTATTAAATTGATTTATGATATTATATTATTATTATTATTATTATTATTATTATTATTATTATTATTATTATTATTATTATTATTATTATTATTATTATTATTATTATTATTATTATTATTATTGATTATAGTTATTAATTAATTTTACATATTGATTGATATTTATTATGTATTATTATTATTATTATTGATTATTAGTATTATTATTATGATTATTATTATCTTATTAGTAATCTAGTTAGTGTATTATTATTATGTTTATTATTATATTATTATTATATTATTTATATGTTATGCATATTTATTATTATTAGGGAATTATAATATTATTATTATTATTATTATTATTATTATTATTATTCAATGTTGTAGCCCTTTTCTTAGGATATTGAATAATAGTGTTCGTATCTTTTATTCCTTGGCAATATAATAAGCCGTTGGGCAATTATATTATAGTATAAAATATTATATAAAGATATATATTATATATTATAGTATATAATATATAGTATATAGTATATATGATATAATTATATATATATACTATATATATATAAATGTGAAAAAAACCATCTAGATAGAATAATAAAATTGTCTTTCAAACATATTATATTTAGAAAGATTATATATATATATAAGAATATATATATATATATATTATATATATATAATATGTTATATATATAGTAATAAGTATATATATATATATTGAATATATATATATATATTATGAGTAAATATATATATATATAATATATATATATATATTATAGTATATAATATTATATTATAATATATATATATAGATAGTATATATATATATAGTGAAATATATATACATATATATAGTATATTAATATAATATATAGTATTTATATTATATTAGGTATATTATAGTATATAATATATATAGTAGTATAGATATATATAGTAATATATAATAGTATATATAGTATAATCGAGATATATTTAAAGTAGGGTAATATATATATATATATACACAGCGAGAGACACATGATAAAATAATAAATATATATAGTTAATATATATATATTAGTATATATAGAGATAGTATATATATATATATAGTGAATACTATATATATATAATTATAGTTAGATGAATATAAATATATATAGTAATATATATAGTAATATTATATATACTATATAATATAATATAAGATAAATATGATATATTTATATATATATAATTATAATAAGATATATATATATATATATATATATATATATGATGATATAGTAATATATATAATTAATATAATTTTATATATAGATATAAAATGTATTTTAATAGAGTAATAGTATATATATATAATATATATTATATAATAGTATATATATATAGTATAATATAGTATAATATATAATATTTATAACTATATATATATATATATATATACCGTATATATATATATATATAATAGAGTATAATATAAATATATGATAGGATAGTTAATATATCAGTAATAAATAGTGAGTATATATAGACGAGTACCTGAGAGATAAATAAGATAATATATTCAATATATATAATGGAAAAATATATATATATATATATATATATCATATATATATATATAATAGTATATATTATATATATATATATATATAGTATATATAGATATATAAAAAATATATAGTATATAATAAGTATATATAATATATATAGATAGTATATATATATATATAGATATATATATATTATATATATATACATATAGTAAGAGATATAATACTAATATCGAGTATAGAGATATATATATATAATATATAGTATATATATATATATATAAGATGTATATATAGTGATAATAATAGTATAATATATAGTAATATATATAGATAGATGAAGTATATAATATAATATATTATATATAGTATACTTATGGATAGTATAATATAATAAATAGATATTAATATATGATAGTATATATAAGATAGAATATAGATATATATAAATAGAATATATTGATTTCGACGAGGTCGAGGTCGGAGTAAAGACACAGGGTGTAAAAGCACAGAAAGGGGAGAGCGAGAAAAGAGAGAAGACATAGCAAGTAGGGAAGACTGACGGAGAGAGAGAAAGAAAGTGAAAGGAGAAATCGTGAGGTTAGAGACGGAGTGCATAAGAGAAGATAGAGAAAGGACGAAGAAAGAAGAGAAATTCTGGAGAAGCGAGCGACATGTGTATGCTTTGGAGAATTAGTGGTATATGTTATCAGAAGAGTGTGATGTAAGTGTTCAAAGGTTATTTGAGGTGAGTTCAGGAGAGTACTAGAGTAGAAAAATATGTAGAGATTTAGATTGATTCGAGAGATATTGCGAAATTTTTAAGAAATTGTAATTGATTGTATAAGACAGTGAATAGACGAGTTGTAAAAAATACTGAAGAGGAGATGGAAGGAGAAGGAGAGAGAAGAGAGAGAGGAGAGAGAGACGAGAGATGAGAGAGAGAGAGAAGCAACATATTTTCGAGAAGAGATGAGAAGAGGAGCAACAGATATAGATGTAGATTTAAGATAGATTTTGATGTGAAGTGAGATTTGTAAAGAAGAGACACAAGCAAAGATATTTTGTGAGAATGTATAGATAAATTCTGAGAGAAGAGCAATTGGTGTGAACAGAGCACGATTTGTATGGTAGTGAGAGATGCAGAATCTCCACAAAGTACACATCGATTACGGATGAAGTCGAATGAATGAAGAGGAGTGTATATCTTCGTCTGGTAGCAAGGAGCATAGAAAACTCGCCTGTGCACTATCTATCATCATGAAGTGTCAACTAGTATTCGTGAATGATTTTGGAGCATTAGAGTGTTTTATAACATATAATATTAAAACCCTTTATATATACAACAAGACAACTTAACCAGTGCACACTCCTCGTGTCTGAGGAATAAATTAGATTATTCATAATTTTGTTATCTCCTTACATCTAAATTTTCCATACAGTATTACCATAATATTAAATTATAAAATATATATATTACTAAATTTATATTTTTTTATTTTTTTTTTTTGTTTTTATATATTTTTATTTATTTAATTTGTATTTAAAAATGTTGAATTAATTTAATTTAAAATTAAATTAGAGCGCAATTAAAATGTGATGAAATGGATAAATTGTATGCAGACTTTATATATATATATATAATATTATAATTAATATATATAAATATTAATATATAGTATATTAATTATTAAACATATATTGATACTTTATTATAATAAATTAATATATATATAATATAGTAATATATACCATAATTATATATATATATGTATATAATACAAATATATCACCTACTAATATATATATATATATAATATATTATATTAATTAGACTCAGTGTATACGTATTAGGGGTGAGGCCAGGGGGGCATGCTCACCCCCGAAATTTTCTAGACACTATTATAAATAATATATAATATTATAGGTACATATATATATAATATAATATAAAGTGCAGAAGTTCAATTAATTTATATATATATAGTAATAATTCTTGAATGCTATTACTTTACATATAGATGTAACAATAATTCTACTAAGTCTACTTATAAGAGTTATAAAACTAAGTGACTTTGAAAACCATCTAAGAGAAATAATGCAACATTATGGAAATTTATTTACATCTGATTTTTGAAGAATGTTATAAGCGCATCTGAATCTGAACTGTAATGAAATTTCTATTGTGACTCACTATATATATATTAATTAAAGAAATAACAAAATTACTCTCGCCAAAAAATATCAGACCCAACATTCCTTATACTTTTCCGACCTTACATAGATAATATTATATTATATATATTATTATCATAATACACCCATTTTTATATAATACTCACTCACTCAATTATGGATTATTATTTGTCCATAACAACGCTGGTATTTGATACTAGGTTATTTTTTTAAAATTTTCTCATTGTCCAATTGTCATAACCTATAAATACGGGTAGTATATATATGTGTAGCTCAACATATATTGAATTATATAAAATATTGTATAGTAATATTATTATTCTACAAAGTAGAAGATACTCGATAATAGAGTACATATGAATATATCTTTAGTAAAATAAGCACAATTATGAGAGTATATTTATATGTGAGTAATAGTTGAAATGGATGCACTAAAGCACAGCTAGTCACCCATAAATATACACGCAAAATAGATTGAGTCTAGTTTCTTTTCGCAGCCACAATTCCAAATATATTACTACTAATTATTAGTTATCTCAATATAAATTATATACATTGAGTGAGCTAATTTTTAACCATGTTTAGATCGCTATTCTATATAGTAGTATAAGAAGCTTATTCAACTTAATAAAGAATTCTGAAAACTAGTACTTGATGAATAATTATACTGTAGATAAGTAATGAAAGATACTTTATAATTGGACTTGCTACCTCACCTTACTACATACATCGGAAAATTATTGAATAATAAAAATTGAAAGATGTTAATATCAGTTATATTCCTCATTTATATTTAAGGAAGATTTAAAGTTATATAACTAATATAATTAGGTAAGATGATTTTATTAATATTCTCATAATTAATAAATATTCTTCCTCCATTTTTATCATTGGAATTTTAATTAATTTTGACTCTATCCACTATTATATATTAATATTAATATATATTAATATATACCTTAAATATATATATATAGTATATTAATATATATATATATTATATATATATATTTAATATATATATATATATATATAATATATATTTTAATTAATATTAAGATATTATATAGATATATATATTAATATATATTAATATATATATTAATATAGATATTTATATAATATTATATGATATAATATAATTAATTATATATATATAAATATTGTATTATTATCATATATATATTATAATATTTAATTATATTATATATATATATATATAATCACATTTTATTATGTTTGTAGCCCCTCACTCACCCCGTGAGATAAAAAAATTTTACGCTGGATTACGTCACCTAAGTATTGTATTATATATATATAATATAATAATATGATATATATTAATATATATATATATATTAATATAATATATATATATATTAATTAATATATATATATATATATATAATATATGTATTATTAATATATATAACTGATAATATATATATAATAATATATATTATATAATATATTAATATATTATATATATTAGATATATTTATTATTCATATAGATAATATATATATATATATATATATATATTATATATATATATATATATAATGGGAGAGGGAGAGTATACGCATAGGGTAAACGTACAGAGGGAGAATATACACATACTCACAGCGATGAAATTACCCCCCATTTTAATGGTTCGCCTTTCCCTTTTGCGTTCATATACACACTCATCCTCGAGAAAATATCTTAGACATCACCTTTTATCCTCATATCATATACACATACTTATACCTACAACCCTCTTCTAGGCAACATTATACAGACATACCTATTCCTTATATCCCTATGGGTGGAGGAGAAAGAATTTCCCACATCGTATACCTTGCGTGTAGTAGAAGGCGACAAAGGAACGGTGGTAGTTGGGTTAGCTGCCCACTACCATTTATCTTTTGCCAGGAATGCTAATGCATGCCTCGGAGAAGGTCATAATCGCCGTAAACAGGTTTCTATCTTTCGGCGAAAATATATGAATCGTATGGGTACATGTATTGTAAGAGGAATAAATGTTAAGGAGAAGAGGAGAGAGGGAATGGATGTATTTAGAATGGAGAAATTTGAAGCAAAGATGAAAGGAAACGTTGAAAATGAGTGAAGTGGTGTGAAATGTGTGTATGCAGGTGTGGAAAGGAATGAGAGAGGGAGAGAAGGAGTTGCAATTCTGATAAATGACTTGTGGTACAGAGCTGTGGTAGACTTTGTGTGTGTGTGTGTGTGTGAGTACTAGAATTCTAATGGTTGAATTTAAGTTTGAAAAGGTCAAGGTATTTGTGACTTGTGACATATGGTACATCTGAGGGTAATGTTGAAGAGAGTGCGGTTATCTGGGATAATCTGAATGATGTTCTGGATTGGGTGAGTAGGAGTTTCAGATTGATTGTGTTGGGTGACCTAAGTGGTTGGATAGGCGA
>JABUQX010082342.1:20000-25000 GCA_015478945.1 Trachelipus rathkii | reverse complement strand
CCCCATCCATATACAAATTAAATAGCCAAGGAGACATAACACGTTCCTGATTCATTCCACTATTAATATTAAATCATTCACTTTCCATTCTATTTATTCTTACAAACGCTTCACTATCAACATACATACTTTTTATACCATTCAGAAGCCTAACACCAACACCATGTATCACTAACACCTGCCACAAAGCATCCCTATTAATCCTGTCATACGCCTGTTGCAAGTCCATCAAACCTAAATACAACCTATTCTTCTTTTCTCTCATTTTCTCAATCATTATTTTTGATCAACACATCACCTACCACTTCTAAATGCAACTTGTTATAATTCAATCAGTTCTTTAGTCATTCGACGCACTCATTCAACCAAAATACTAGCATATATTTCCCTACAACACTTAATAAATTAATTCACCTATAATTCCAACAGTTCATCTTATCTCCCTTATATAACGGTATTATTACTGCTCTCCTCCAATCTTTCGGAATTTGCCCTCCACAAACGCATTGTCACACAACTTCAATATCCGGTTAATTACAATCTCGCCTCCATTGTTGATCATTTCACCAGTAATTCCATCTATACCTGAGGATTTACCATTTTCAACTTTCTCACTCTACCTATTACCTCCTTCCTAATAATTTCCTTATCCCTAAAACATCAATTTCTTCTTACACCATCAAACACATACACATTTACTATCACCTTTGTATCTGTAACAGTATCATGCAGATTTTCGAAATCCTCCCTCCACACTCTACTCGCATTCATTTCATCAGTGACGAAAGTGCCATCTCTATTAATTTTTCTATGAAGATTAACCTTACACTCTTTCTTAACCTTTCGTGCTTATTTCCAGAAAAGTTTCTTATTTGTAAGTCCCCATTCAATCTCCTTCCAAACTGTTCATTACCTATTTTCTGCCCGTTCTTTTATGTGTTTCTTTTCTCTCCTTCATATCAGCGTCGGACGTGCTTACTGCTTCCAGATTGTGCGTTTACTGTGCCTCCGATGTGTTATTCACAAGATGATATCTATGTATCTTCACGTGATCATTCATTCTACTCACTACGATCTGTATCGCATTTGAATTATCACTCTCCCAGTAGCTCTCTACCATCCAAGAAATAACAGACTTCCTTCAAATTGCTCCACAGATTTGTGTCAGTTTCATCTTCTTAAAATTAGAGATTTATTTGCAAGTCTCTCGTCAAATAAATTTTTTTTAATTTTATCATTTTTATCCCAAATCTTCAGTTAATCCCAATCTTCCTGCTAATCCTGATCTTATTGTTAATCTTAATCTTCCTGTTAATTTTAATCTTTCTGTTAATCCAAATCTGCTAATCCCTAATCTATTATTAGATCCCTAATGATTTAAGATCCAACGACATACTTCAACATCTCCTTCTTCACCACACAAAATCTAATCATAATTTTTCACCTTCCGAATAGCCAATCTCATACCTGCACAACTTAGTATACGTATGAATAATCTAGTGATTTAAAGAAAGGTATTACTTACAAAATATGCCATCTCCCCACGAAGTCATAATCCACCTTCCTATCACATTTTCCTTCCGCAACCCTAAACTCACCTGTCTGATTCGCCATCCTTGTTTGATTATTTATTGGACAAGAAAGTTGATTTTCTTGGTTATTCCACGCGAACTATCTAGATAATTTTTCACTCTTCAGGTCATATCTCTCACATAATATACGACTTTCTTGGTGGCTGCCGAGTGACGGATCCTTAACTTGATGATTTTCTCATATATGGGTAGTGAAAAATCAAATTTATTTTTAAAAGCTAAGAAAATTCTGTGAGAAACGATTTTAAGTCGTCAAAGACACAGCATAAAGGAGCTAAATTCAATTCGGACTGTTAAATTACCGTTATGACCAAAGACGGAAGGAAACAAATACGGCAAGTTTTCTGTTACAAGTTGTTATCTGAATGTAGGAAGATTTTTCCTGATCTAAGTCATAACTACCTTAATCTGATAATTGTAAATAATAATCAATATTTATCATTTCTTCCTTTATAATGCTTTACTTTTTTTGTTAACGCAACTCCGCTGAATAATAAAATGCATATTGAGAACTGTAGTTTGTTCAATATTTTATCTACCTTCTTTTCTCTTCGTTTGTCTCCCAATTCCTTCATTCAAGATTGGCATATACTACATTACTTTGAGAACACCTTTAACTAAACCCTTCTTTATATACAAAATGAAATAAAAAAAAAGCAAAATCTGGAAAGCAATTGAAATTGAGTATTGCAATGTTTTTGCATAAAAAGTCATTATGAGAAATCGAATCATGTCCTGTCTTATAAAATGTTGGATATATTAAATCTATTGTTTAACAAAAAAGGTGTGCCGTGCTTGCACATACAAATAACAAGTTTTCTATAAGCAGAAATAAAATCCGTTTCTAGGTCAAATGTTTTTTCATTTTTGAGAAGGAAATCTGCGACTTTTTGCAAAAATCACATCTTTTCGAAATTTTGACCTCAATGATGCGACGGTTTACGTTATCCAATTGAGTTGAAACTTTGTCAATCTCATTTTTAGCCAATTGACAACTTTTTAAAAAATGAAAAAATTCGAACATTGATTATTTTTTGTGATCACCCTAATTATATATATCAGATATATATATATTTACAACTGAAGTTGTATATATTATTAAATAGTATATATATATAATATATTATATATATATATATATAATACTCTATTATGATTACATATAGATGCTACTATAATATTATGATGTATATAGATATATAATAATTCATATATATATTATAATAATAATATAATATATAATATAAAATATATATACTATAGTATATAATATAACTATATATATATATAATACCTCGCAATAACAGATATGTATCATCATATATATATATATATATTCTCCTCTGGTGGGCAAAGGCCAAAAATCTATCAAAAATTCATTAAACTTTTAATGGCCATGATTTGTTCCAAAGTTTAAAGGCAACTATGCTTCAATACACTGCGTTTGAAAGTGTGCAAATGAAAGGGTAGTTTGGAAAACAGATAATGGGAGTGCTTTTAGACTCTACCATTGGAGTACATGTAAAATTGAGCATAACGGTTAAGTCTGTGGTTAGATAGTTAGATAAAGAAGATAATAATATATATTATTGTCTCACGAACCTTATCAATGAAGGAGATATGTGATTGGAGCATAAAATGACAGTATCCAATGTAATTGGGATAAAATGAAGAGAGTGAGCAAAAATTTCTCAGGTAGAGAGATACTGAGGAGAGTAAGTGAGGGCAATAGACTTGATAAGACGAAAAGCCATAGACACCACCACCCTTTCAAGTAGATCTGTGTGAGTGGAGCCACCTCAGACGTGTGGCATATTCCACACAAGAGAGCAGAAAGTTACCCCTATAAAGAACAAGCAAATTGGGTGGCATGAAGTAGTTTTGAAGACACCTCAGAACACCCAATCTCTTAGAAGCTTGTTTAGAAAAGAAGAAATGTGATTCTCCCAATTAAGATCACGATAAAAAGAAAGACCAAGAATTTCAAGGACAGACGAAGGTTTGAGTTGAGCATTTTCGAAGAGGATGTTATCGGTGTGTAAAATATTATTTCTAGTAGAGAGAAGAAGAAAGTGGGTGTTTGAGGCCTTGAAAACAACCTTTTTCTTAATGCCCCAATCAGAAATCGAGAAAGGTCTGGGTTAGTTGTTCCAATGCTAACCTTTTAGAGCTAGCTAATTGTTGCTTGGAGGGACATTTTCCAAATAAATGTAGTAATGAAGGATGGAGTCGTCAACATAGGAGAAGATACGTAAAGATGTAATAGAAAGTCATTAATGAAAAGTTGAAAGAGAGTTGGAGATAAGATAAAACCCTGAGGAACACCCCTATTTATAGATTTAAAGGATGAACGGTGGCCGTTTATAGCAGCTACTATAGAACGACTGGAAAGGAAATTAGAGATAAGATCACAGAGAGAATGATAGATATCGAAAGAGGGAATTTTAGAAATCAAAGCTTTGTTCCAGACTCTTTCGATACATTTAGCGCAAGAGTGAAATTTTTACCAAAAAACCGAAGGCCAGAGGACCAAGAGTGAGAAAGAAGAAACAAATTAGCAGTAGAGCATTCCTTACAAAAGCCATAGCGGAGTGGCGATCAGAGACAAGATTAGAAGAATTGAGATGTCTCCAAATATTCCTCTTAATTAAGAATGCATTTGAAAATCTAAGAAAGGACGAAGGTTAAAGCGTTAAAAGGGTAGCTTGAGGGTTCAGAAGAGTTCCCGTTTTCGGCACTTGTTGAATGAGCTCACGTTTCCAGCAGGAAGGAAAGATCAAAGTAAATAGACGGAGACTAAATACTTTACATGGGAAGGGTGCAAGATCGGATGCACAAGTTCTGAGAACCTCAGGATGAATACCGTCTTACTGCTAAGCTCAGAGAGAACGGCAATAGATTTTTGAGTTGAAATTACAATATTAGGCATAAATGAGTTGGACGGGGTGAAGAAGAAGGAATAGCACCGGAATCGTCAAAGCTGAAATTAGATGCAAATGTTTGAGCGAAGAGTTTAGCTTTGGCTGAAGGTAAAGAGCAATAGTACCTCCGGGAGATACTAGAGAAGGGAAAGAGGAAGAAACAAAGTTAAAGTTAAAAAATTTTTTTACAAAATGCCGGAAAGGACGTGAGAAAGAGGAACCAGTAAGATTATTGCATTTTCTACTAAGGAAAGAGTTTTTAGTGTCGACGGAGAATAGATTTTGCACGATTTCTAAATGAATATCCGTTGCGAGAGTTTTTGGAGTTTGAAGTCGATCGTAATTCTTGAAGGCAATATCTTTGTGGAGAATAGCATGAGATCAAGAGGAGTTAAACCAAGGCTCGTTACGTTTAGTTGAAGGGAAAGAATATGGTATGTAGACCTTCATGACAAGGAGAATCACCTCATTAATGCATTCAGAACAC
>JABUQX010082342.1:5000-12500 GCA_015478945.1 Trachelipus rathkii | reverse complement strand
CAGTATGAAGTTTTTCGCTGTGTTGGTATGATGACGTCTCACCCCACCTCTAAGCTTGTTGTTGAAATCTTTACTAGAACTTTCGTTATTCCCAACGATGTGTCATTTATATTTATTTGTAAACCGAATGGAGTCCGATACATTGCTTGTATTCCAGCCGGAGGTGCAAATAATAGACCCTTATTCATTTCTGTTGAAGAATTCATCAAGATTATTGATATCACAGGAGCATGGGTAAAGGCTAAGTGTGTGTCATCTGATGCATCGACTCGTAGTGAAATATCTAGCTGTGGAGACAGTGTGAGAGGTTCTAATAGAATAGATGTTGTTTTCTCGTCATGTGACAATATTAAAAGCCTTGATGTACGCAACTATTGGCAGCCTATCGATAATGCCTCCTTCTGACGTACATGTAAAGGATTCACAGTTCGAACATCTGAAAATATTACAGCTTTGATTAAATTAAAAACGAATTAACATCACATCTTAACGACGTTAACATACTTGAGAGCTTAATATATATAGCTCATTGGAAAATCTACGATATTTACACTGAAACATGTGGTTTACCGTATAATGGGGTATACAGGAGTATGCTAATAACTAGCAGCATGGATAAGTTTACTTCTCTCTGGTATGAGAGAATGAGTGCAGTTGAACCTGAATATACAGAAAAATGGTAGTGCTGCAGAATGCATTTATACTTACATCCTTCAGAGGGAGTTGAATCTCTGGAGAGAAATATAGAGCTTGCTTAATTTATGCAGAATCCTATGTCCCCTGTTTAGATGAATTAATATATTTAAAATAAACTTACATGTTTTTATGTATTTATATAACGCTCTTTTAAATTAAAATTATGTTATAAAATGAAAACTTATTTTGCTTCCCCTATGTTCGCTTTATTGGTTAAGTTGTTAATGATATCTGTTTATTCGTATGGTTGTTGTGTGTTAAGTATGTTATGTTCATAGTTTGACTTTACAGAGGATAAAACATTTCTATGCTTGCATTTATCCGTTAGGTATTATGATAATTAGATAAGGTTATGGTAATTTTTTTGCTAAATATTACTATGTTTATGTAAAAAAAGCTTTGTTGCGTTAGCATATTTTCGTTGATCAGTATGATAATTAGTCAAGGTTATGATAAATTTTGTTAAATATTACCATGCTAATGTATAAATTAACATTGGTATGTTAGAGAAATGCTTGACAAAGTGTGAATAGATTACGTTTTTATATGCTATGTTAGTTATTACTGTTGTTAAGTATGGAACTTTGTTAATGTTAGTTATTTGTGCTTAAGGTGTGTTAGGTTTGTCGTTATATATTATATTCTTAGTTCAAGTGATCCTATGTTAGCTTTATTAATGGTGAACTTTGTTACGTGTGTTGGTTGTGGGTGTGTTTAGAATTTATTCATTGAATGCAGTGTATAAGAACTTGTTTTCCATGTTATGTTTTATCCCGGTGGGAGATTTGTGATGTTAGCTTGGCGAGAGTATGTTGGAGAGAGTCAATTATAGTTTGTAGATGGTGAGATGGGTGGAGTGGGTGTTGTGTTGGTGTGTGTTGGAGGATGAGGTGTGGTGCTGGTTGGGTGTTGAGTGTTACTGATTTGAATGATTTACTGTTTTTAGGGTGTGTAAAAAACGCAAATTTTTTTTACGTTATAAACATGAAAGCATAAAAATTTTAGTAAAAATAAATGTTTGGATAGCAAATAAAACAGAAATAATGAAAGTAGAATTAGATATGTTGGGTTAGTGTGAGTAGATGTGAGATGTGTATATTTTGGTATAAGTGATATAGAGTGTAGATGTGTATAATTGTAAGTTGATGAATTACTATAAGATGGTAATTAAATGTATGAAATGATAGACGTTTATGTAGAAAGATAGGGTTTAGTTAAGTTAGTCTAGAATCGGCATGTGGTTTGTAGTGTGTATGTGTTTTTAAGTTGCTGTTTTGTATTAAGATATGGGTATGAAGCTGATGGTTTTGTAAGAATAAGAATTGTCAGTCGCTTCATGCTGTGGATAGGTTGTTATTATAGTGGCGGGTTTGTCGGGTTTGTGTTTTTTTTGTGTGTTGTGTTGGTGGTTTTGGTTGTGGTGTTGGGTTTGTTGTGGTGGTTGGTGTTGGGTGGTTTGTTGTTGTATTGGTGGGTTCGGGTGTTGTGGTGTGTTGTGGGGTGGTTGTTGTGTGTGGGGTGGTGAGATGTGTTTTATATATTCATGTTGGTGTGTGTGCTCTCTTTCTCCGCTGTCGTGTTGCTAGAGGAGTTTGATTGTGTTGTGTGGGTATGTCTTTGCTTTCCTCTCTTCTGGGCTTTCGTCTAATTTTTATCCGTGTCTATATTTGGATTTGTGGTGTGTGTGTGTGTGTTTGTGTTGGTGTGTGGTGCTCAATTGTTTTTTTCTTCTGAGATGGTGTTGTTTTGTGGATCAGGCCCTCGCTCATGGCATTCTGCGCTGCGCTTGATTGCGTATGGTGACTGAGTGAGGCTGGTGTCGTTGTGTGCGACTCTTGTGTGATGCGCTCTTGATAGTGAGGTGTGAGTTATATTGTGTTATAGTTGTGCTGTCGTTTTGATAGCTGTGTTTCTGATTTCGCTTTGTCTTATGGTGTTATGTGTTCTCATTGTGTGTTGGAGCCTCAGCTGTCTCTCGTGTTATCGTATGGTGTGGTGGGGTATGTGTGGATGTCTGTGTATGCGTGTGATCGTGTGATAGAGCTCTGTGCGGGTTTGTCTTTATGTCGGTGAGGTAATAGTGTTCTATGTTATATGTAGGATACATTATTAGAAGGGTGTATACCAAATTTCATCCTCCAATGGCAATTTCCAAGATTTTGGGGCTCTGCTCCATCCTTCAATGGGCGTCATGTCACTTTACTTCTTTTGAATCGATGATACATTATAAGAAGGATGTATACCAAGTTTCATCATTCTACGGTCATTTCCTACTTGGAGGGGCCAGCACCACCTCTAGGAGGTGTACGGCCACGTAACCTCGTCGACGACGAGGTTACCTTATAAGAATGGTTTATACAAGTTTTCATCGTTCTAACCGGTCATTTCCTACTTGGAGGGCCAGAACCCCCCTCCGGGGGGTGCACGGTCACGTAACCTCGTCTACAATGAGGTTACTTCACCTCTAAACGGGGAATCAAGTTTGTGGAAGATACGATGTGGTAAACTCTATCCGTTACTAGGTGTGGTGTGGTGCGGGGCGGTGCTAGGCAGTGTGGAGCGGTGCGGGACCAAAGATGGTGTCAAGGCTCAATGCGGAGAAAATATTGACATAATTAAACATTTACTAATTTATTTATTTATTGATGTGGTGTGTAGTGTTAGATGGTGTTGTTATGTGGTTGTTGGTGTTGTTGTTTTTTATAGTTTTGGGGTGGTTGTGTTATGAGATATATGTGTGTGTGTGTGTTAAGTGATTTGATGGTTTGTTTTATTTGTGTGAGTTTATTGAGTTTTTCATTTTTTTAATATTATTATTATTTTATTTTTTTTATTTTTATTTTTTATTTTTATTTTATTATTTTTATTATTATTTTATTTTTATTTATTTTATAATTTTTTAAACAGAGGGGGAGAAATAAAAGAGAAGAAGAGGAACCAACGGAGAAGAAAACGTTGAAGTGACTGAAGGTGCAGAACTTCCATAGCTGAGAGAGTTGATTACTTGTGTCGGATAGGAGATTTTCTATGTGAATGAAGAAGGCTTTTGAAGGATGGAGATCTGGTCAGGTTGTGGATCAGTCAACAGAAGTTTATACGCTATATATTGTGTAGTGTGTGATTCGTTGTTGTGATAATTTTTTTGTGTGATGGAGGAACATTAATTATATTATTTTGGTTGAGCTAAGGATATATTTAAGTGTGATATATTGCAGTTTGTGCTAGAAGTGGATGTGTTCGGGTATATATATACTGAGAGTGTATTGATAGTTCTCATTTGTATTTTTGTTTAATAAGATATTTAGTTTAGAAATTAGTTTCGGGTTATATATTGTGTGATGAAGATGTATAGAAGTGTGTATGGGAGGCGAGTGAGTATGGGTGTTTGTGGTTCGGCGATTTGAGGCGTTGTTGGGTGGGTGTTTGTTTAGATCTTTTGGATTATTTAATTTAAAGAAATTAAACTTGGATTTGTAATGATGTTAATACACAAATTGAACTAAATTATTCTGTCCAGATGAGTTTTGATAAAGCAACATATCCGGATCATATGAAGAGAGACTTCTTCGTTTGGCTATTAAGGGCAGGGAACCCCTAACTTCAATAATAATAATGATAATATACGTAGGGCGACAGGGCTAGCAACCCAGCCCTTTTCTTTTCTGCTTGAATTATTCTTGGACCAGCGTTGGAATTTTATGAACCTAGAAACGCGATTTTCTGGATAACTCTGGGAGAACGAGTTTCAAGGACAAATGGAAGAAGATGCTAGTTCCACTGAAAGGGTGAAACCCTACCTGAGTGTATACCTCAAGGACTAGTATCAGAAACCATTGAGCTGAGAAATAGTTTCTCATAGTCTCTAGGATCAAGGGTTTCGGGGCCAGAAAGAAGAAGATGCTTGTCCAACTGACAGGGCGAAAACCTTACCAGGGAGATGGTAAATAAATAAATAAATATATATATATATAATATATATTATATATATATAATATATATATATATATATTATATATATATATTTAATAATAATATATATATATATTATATATATATATATATATATATATATATATATAGTAGTGAATAATACTCTTCAAGATATTAGAAATGGACTTAAGGAAAGTGGTTTGTAAGATCCTATGAATTTTTTAAGAATATCTAATAAAAATTTAAAAGGATCTTGAAATCCTTCCTTTAGTTCATTTTTTACCTTAAAGGCATTTACCATTATAAATATTATAAAGCGTCTCAAGCTTTACCATAATATTATATATATATATATATATATATATATATATATATATATTTTTTTATAGTGAGATATATAAATTATATATATATATATATATATTATATATTTATATATAATATATATATATATATTTATATATATATATATATATATATATATATATATTATATGATATATATATTATAATATATATTATATATATTATATATTATATATATATATAGTATATATTATAATATATTATTATTATATATATATATATATATTATATATATATTAATATATATATATAGTATATAATATATATTGAGGTGTAGCGGATATTCGCATCCGCATATGCGGATACGCATCATTTTTCACCATCCGCATCCGCATTAATTTTTTTGCGGATAGCGGATAGTATTCATCTATGAATTATGAGAAACGTGTGTGTGCACACCTTATATATATACATATATATATAATAATATATATTATATATATAATATAGTATATATATATATATATATATATAATATATATATAATATATATATATATATATAGTATATATATATATATATATATATATAATATATTATATATATATATAGTATATATATATAAAGGTTGGGCATTTAACGCTTTAAAGCGTTAATCCGTAATTTAACTCGTTAAATTTTTTCGTTAGCTTTTAACGCTTTCGTTAATTTCGAAAAAAAGTAACGGACTATTAACGAGTTAAAATTTTCATCCCCTACATCCGTTAACCGTTAACTTAATTTACGAGTTTATAAAATATTTTCTTATCAGATTTTAAATTGTATTAGATTCGATTTCGATAAGAGATAACTTTTTTTTCCAAAATTTTCTAAACGCTCCTCTCAATGGCTTCAAAATGTGTTTATATTGACTCGATTATTTTCCAGTTTAGTAATGTTTAACACAGGGTTGGAAAAAGCCCGAGTTTTGAGGGAATGTGCTTACGTGCTGACACCACCCCTCGTTCAACTATAATCTCTATGTCTTAATACTAGCACTTTCCCTGCAGTGTTGGATAAGCACGCACCATGTCCAACCTATTCTTGAAAAGGAAGCGCTCTGATCCTTCTACTATCGCCCTATAGCTTCTCACTTTGTATTCTATCTAAGCATCTTTGAAACCGCTTCTTCAACTCTCACTTCTTAGACATCTGGAATCTCATTCTCTTCTTTCCGATCGCTAGTACGGCTTTTGGTGTTAAAGTCTACTGCGATTATACTTCCTATTTAACCGATTAAATGGTTTTCCGCTCTAGGAACTACTGGCAATAACATGCGTAAAAGTGGTGCTTGACATATGCCAAGAGCATTTGAACCGGGTATGGCAAGCATCATTGCTCATCCTAGACCTCCCTCCTTTCCTACTTGTCTCTTTGCTTAACTTATGTCCTAGCTTTCTTTCAAGTTGATAAACATTGGCCTATTGGTTGATGGAGCGGAATTCCTTTCTTTTCTGTCAATAGTGGAGTTCCTCAGGGTTCGTCTCATCTCCTACTTATTTTCTCTTTCATTAATGATCTTATTCACTGCACATCTAACACTTCCAACTCACATGCCGATTGACTCGACCCTTCATTCCTTCAACTCATTTAAATTCTGCTCCCTCTTTTACTTCTAGAATTGCCTCTCGTCTTAATCTTTCCGATTCTATTCTCGCTGATCTGGATAGAATTTCCGGGTGGGGTCGTCTCCACCTTGTGAAATTCTTCAATTCTTTAAAAAACCCAACTTCTACAACATCTCCTCTCTAAAATAGCCTTCTAAACTTTCCTATCTCTTTTTAACGTTCTTTTCGTCTCTCCTATGACAATATAAACATTCCTTGGCCTTAACATAAAAAAAATGTCTTGGAAACCTAACATCACAACGTTGCTTGGGACGGCCTCAAAAGAAACTGGGAGTTCTGTTTAGACTGCGACCTTTTTTTTCTCTTCTCAGTTATCCTCCAGCTATACAAGGGTCTCATCCGGCTTTGTATAGAGTACTGTTCTCATATGCTGGGGGGGCTCTGGTTTTCACCCGGCATTTTGGACAGGGTCGAGTCAAAGCCAAAAGGCTTATAAACTGCTATGTACTTTCCAGTTCACTTGAACCTCTATCTTTCGGCGATGTTGGTGCTTTATCTCTTTCTATAGGTATCGCAGCGAGCAGATTTCGAGGGAACTTCCACTCGCCTACCAAAACTTTACGATGCCGCTATAGCCAAGGGTGGCTGTATCTGCGCACGAGTTTTTGTGTAGAGTATTGGTAACGTCAGGCTAGTTTGCTGCGGTGTTTCCTTTTTTCCTTCCACCACTGTTCTGTGGAACTTTCTTCCATCTTCTGTGTTTCCTGCTGAATTTAATGCTCCCTCCTTTAAAGCCTGCGTCTATGTTTCATATGCGTAATTTGCGCTAGCGAATGAAATTTTGGCTTTTTGGCGTGCAAACATCCCGTCCTTGTAAATTATGAACTAGCTGTAAGGAAATAAAAATTGTTAAAAAAAAAAAAAAAAAAAAAAAAAAAAAATTTTTGAAGACGGTTACGTTA
>JABUQX010082341.1:7500-16118 GCA_015478945.1 Trachelipus rathkii | reverse complement strand
CCGATCTTCACATTTGGTGAGTACCAGAATTGACTGGGAAAACAGCACCTATGTTGTGACGCCTATTTTAAAGAAAGAGTAGAACGGGAAGATTTGGGAAATTATTAGGCCAGTAGGCTTAACATCTCTGGTTGTAAAAAGGTTCTGGAAAAGTTACTGAAGGTCATATAGAGAAATATTAGAAGATAACAAGGTTATTGTATGACTCCCAGCATGGGTTTCAGAAAGGGTAGGTCATGTCAGACAAACCTTTTAAGGATTCTATGGGAATACATTACTGACTGGCATTGACGAGGGAGATCCAGTTGAGTATTGTAGTATTTAGACTTTAGTAAAGCTTTTGATAAGGTTCCCCACATTAAGGCTGATGAAAAAGTTATTCCATGTGGGATAGGTGGAGTGGTACATGGTTGGATTAAAGAGTGGGTTGCGAAATAGAAAACAGTGATGTCGTACAACTAAATGGGAAATAAATCATTCATGGGAAAATAGTGAGTGTGGGTTGTCCACAGGGTTCAGTGCTTGGGGCCACTATTTATTATTTCATATTATATAAATTGATTTAACCAAGGACTTCAATGCAAGGTTTCTAGGTTTGCAGATGATACTAAAGTGGGCCACCTCAGTTAGGAATAGTGAAGGATGCATAAAGATTCAAAATGATCTTGATTAGTAAACTTTTTCCTTTTTTTTTGGCGTTGGGCAGATAAGTGGCAATGAATTTTAATAGTAAAAGTGTAAGGTTTTTCACCTAAGTGTCCTGTAAAATAAAAAGTATTTAACTACGATATGAATGGGAGTGCTTGAGTCATGTGGACCATAGAAAAAGACCCTAGGTGTGCATTATAAGCCGAGTTATTTAGAAAGTAGCTAATCTAATGTTTGGAAAGCTAGAATAAAGCTAATTAAGATGCTGGGCTAATAAATCGCATGTTGTCTACAAGAGCAAGGAAGTAATAAGTAAACTGTATAATAGCTATGTTTAGGGCCTGTATTACAGTTTTATGCATAAGTTTTTCCCAAGGTTTAACAAGAAAGACCATGAAACAATTAAGAACTTTGCAACGTAGAGCAACAAGGATGATTTCTGGGTCTGAGGGTAAAGAGCTATGAGGAGAGGCTGAAGGAGTTAGGAATGGTTTCTGTAGAAAGCGATTTCTCAGAGGGGACAATGATACAAGTTCTACAAAGTATTTACATCTATTGATAACATGGAGACCAATAAATTTCATAGTAGAACATGGACAGGTGACAGGGGGCCATAATAAGAAAATTAAGAAGAAAGCATTGATTCGTTTTATTAAGAAAGCATGCATTCAGTAATAGGGTGTTAAATTTTGGAATAGTCTGCCAGAGGAGGTTGTTTGAGTGTGACTCGATTGCAACACTTAAGAAACGGTTAGATTGTTTTATGGATGGGTGGGTATCATATAATATATTGACGAAGCCAAATTGGCGAGTTTTAGTTATGGCAGTTATTCGTTAGACTGCATGCGTGACATTAACTTAGTTATTAATGCCATTGTGGATGGTTTTGGTCTATCATATTTATAATCTTAGTTTTGACTAAGCCAGAAATTTGGTGGATTTGTAGTCTTAAACAAACTGAACAAGCCCTAGGGTGCTTTGTGGACTTGCATGCAGCATGTTTGGGTAGTGGGTTGACTTGGGGCAGTCTCGATAGCGCTCATGTGGCCTTTTACTGTTCTATAATTCCAATGTCCTAATGTTTCCTAAGTCAGTAGTGACTGGGGTCTGAAGAGTAATTTAATTTCAATCATTTTTTATATTCCATTTGCAAGTCACTTTTGAGTTTTGTCCATTCAGACTCATTCTAACTCTCAACCCTAAATATACATTCAAATATTTAAGAGTCACACATCTATCCACAATATGATATATATAGATACAATGGTACTAAAATAGCTACAATAGTTAAATTAGAAAGTAGATGAGGCTACAAACAGCAGTCTGCAGGCTACACCTACTGTAAAATTGTAACACAAAAATTGACGTAAAATATAAGAGAAAGTTTCTGCTTATTTTATAAAATCATAATATAATATCTGCTTATTTCAAGTACCTATCATATTCTGAAAAATGAAAATAAAAGTGAATTAAAAATACATTTAATGAAAAAAACTGAAAAAAACATGAAAATACTTTTTTCATGAAAAAACTGTTTTTTTTCCCAACCCTAGTTCTGTAAGTTTGTTAAGTTATACAGAGAAAAATGGTTTACTTAACAAAAATGCATTCACAACCTTACTTATTTATTCGAATTGTAAAAATAAAATAATATATGAGAGCTCAATAACTTTCTCCAATATATGTTGGTTTGTAATTCATTGAACAAGATTTTATTTATAACAAGGCATCACTACATTCATATCCATTTCAAAAAACAGTAGTTTTTAGAAAAGTACTCAATTTTTTCAGATTTGAAGTTTCACTTAATTATTACTACAATTTTTTTCTTCGATGAAAACCTGCAAGGGCAATTGCTTTACTACACTAAGGCCTTATTCCGATTTTCAAACTTTATTTAGCAGAAATAAACTGCAACATTGCACTTTAAACTATGGAAGATAAAAATGATGAATGCCTATAACATTTAATGCATAACAATTTATCCAATTTTTGTCACCTATTTCGCACATCTAGATTTCATTTGTAAAAGTAATAACAGATGATGCACCAATACCATGTTATCAGTCAATTTTATATATCAGTATCAGAATCAACAATTTGTGATTAGTAAGTATCAGTAAAATTTTATTATACTAAACATTTGAGTCTTTAAATTGATTTATATAAGCTTATATATATATATATATATATATATACTCTTTATATATATAATATATATATATATATATATATATATATATATATATATATGTATATGTGATATGTAATGTATGTGTGTGACTTAGCACCTTTTTTTAGAGGGTTTTTGTGTGCACTCTAAATAAAAAAAAAATTTTTTTGCTCATTTAATAGCCACACAGTACTACAAGTTTTATTTAGATTATCTTTAATTTTAGAGAGTTTTATATTTTTAAAAAAAAATATAATTACAAAATGCCCTTCAATAGAATTTCACTTTGAAAAATCAATTGTTAACTTTACTATAAAATGAAAAAATTGTGAATGAATTTTAATTATTTTTTCAGTGTATAAAGTTGAGTAAGTTAGCTTTAAACTGGCAAAGTAAATTTTTTGTTCCAAACAGTACTAGTGGCTAAATCACGGGGCCTAACTTGGTCCGATTCACCCCGCCGTAAAAATTGATGATGGGGTGAATCGGACCACCATTGTTATTCTTATTTTATGTATTATTATTGACATTTTTATTATATATAGCTAATTTTAATATAATGTAGGTCCTGATACAAGACAAGTAGCAGGACTACGGAACATAAATTTACACACGTCCATACTCTTCAAATACTCGATGTTTAATGTAAAGATTTTATTTATATTTATATATATTTATTTATATATATATATATATATATATATATATATATATATATATATATATATATATATATATATATATATATATATATATATATATATATATATATATATATATATATATATAGGTATATATATATATATATATATATATATATATATATATATATATATATATATATATATATATATATATATATATATATATATATATATATATATATATATATATATATATCCATAAGAGCAAAAAACAGTCGCCAGTGACTCACTTACATGGTAAGTTGCTTTCACGAATCAACCCCACATATATAATAGAATGAAGTTGACATGATATATGCTTGCCGTAACCAAGATCTGCTGGTGAAATAGCTCATCATGCTCCTCGCTTAAATCTAGTAAAATGAGCATTAAAGATTTTTGTAGTTTTCTGACCAAAGGGCTTAACCATAAGCTCCTCAGTTTTAAATGATTTCAAAATACCCTTGATTGCACTTTATATATGAATCCAGTGCATTGTAAATTATATATTTAGACTTTAGTAAAGCTTTTGATAAGGTTCCCCACAAGGCTGATGAAGAAGTTATTGCCAATGTGGCATAGGTGGAGTGGTACATGGTTGGATTAAAAAGTGTTGCGAAAGAGAAAACAGTGTGTACAACTAAATGGGAATAAATCATCATGGGAAATAGTGAAGAGTGGTGTCCCACAAGGTTCAGTGCTGGGGCCACTATTGTTCCTCATATATATAAATGATTTAGACCAGGGACTTAAATGCAAGGTTTCTAAGTTTGCAGATGATACCAAAGTGGCAACCTCGGTTATTGATAGTGAAGGATGTATAAAGATTCAAAATGATCTTGATAAACTTCTTGGGTGGGCAGATAAGTGGCAAATGAATTTCAATAGTAAAAAGTGTAAGGTTCTTCACCTAGGTTACTCAAATAAAAGTTTTAACTACGATATGAATGGGGATTAGCTTGAGTCTGTGGACCAAGAAAAAGATTTAGGTGTGATTATAAGCAGTAATTTGAAAGTAGCTAATCAGTGTTTGGAAGCTAGAAATAAAGCTAATAAGATGCTGGGCATAATAAATCGCAATGTTGTTTACAAGAGCAAGGAAGTAATAAGTAAACTGTATAATAGCTATGTTTGGCCAGTAATAGAGTATTGTGCACAAGTTTGGGCCCCTTATTTAAAGAAAGACTTAGATATGCTAGAGAGAGTGCAACGTAGAGCAACAAGGATGATTTCTGGGTTTGAGGGTAAGAGCTATGAGGAGAGGCTGAAGGAGTTAGGAATGTTTTCTGTAGAAAGGCGATTTCTCAGAGGGGACATGATACAAGTCTACAAAATATTTACATCTATTGATAATACAGAGACCAATAAATTTTTCATAGTAGAAAATGGACAGGTGACCAGGGGGCATAATAAGAAAATTAAAAAGAAAGCATGCCATCTTGATATAAGAAAGCATGCATTCAGTAATAGGGTTGTTAAATTTTGGAATGGTCTGCCAGAGGAGGTTGTTGAGTGCGACTCGATTGCAACATTTAAGAAAGGGTTAGATTCGTTTATGGATGGGTTGGGTATCATATAATATATTGACGAAGCCAAATTGGCGGGTTTTTAGTTAATGTTAGATGGCATGTGTGACCATAACTTAGTTATTAATGCATGTGGATGGTTTGGGTATCATATATTTAGATATATATATATCATTAGTTTTGACTAAGCCAAATTGGTGGATTTGTAGTTACAACAATTTGACAAGCCCTAGGGTGCTTTGTGGATTTGCATGAGCATGTTTGGGTAGTGGGTTGACTGGGACAGTCTCGATAGGCCCATGTGGCTTCTTACTGTCTCTATATTCTTAATGTCTTAATATGCGCAGTGTTTATTTTTTGACATAGTCTATGCACAGTGTTTGTTTTCCGACATAGTCTGTGCGCAGTGTTTGTTTTTCGACATAGTCTATGCGCGGTGATTGTTTTTCATTGCAATCGATGCGCAGTGATTGTTTTTCGACATAGTCTATGCGCAGTGTTTTTTTTTACGACAGCACATGCATTACAAGATTAAAATAGGGTAACGTTTATATTGACATGTTATTTTGTTTCTGACATTGTGTATGAGCGGGGTTTTTTTTTTCGATAGTCTATGCGCGGTGATTGTTTTTCATCGTAATCGATGCGCGGTGATTGTTTTTCAACATTATCTATGCGCAGTAGTTGTTATCCGACATAGTTTATGCGCAGTGGTTGTTTTCGACATAGTATATGCGCAGTGGTTGTTTTTCGATATAGTCTATGCGCAGTGGTTGTTTTTCGACATAGATTTTCGACATAGACATAGTCTATGCGCAGTGGTTATTTTTTGACATAGTTACTGCGCACTAGTGTATTATTTCTCATTCGTTCCATTCTTTCTCGATTTGTTCTTTCTACTATCAATATGGACATCATTCAAGACTTAGATCTGAAAGAGGCTGCCGATTTTCAAGACCAAATGCCTACAGATCTTTCAGGAGAGGAAATATCTAGCCTCAAGTCAAATCTTCTTAAAGACTTGGGTCCTCTTAGGTTAAAAAGGGGACACTTAAGAAGAAAGCTTACACTCTGTTGTAAACACTTTCCTATAGAAGAGGAAGGTGATGAGGACTCTCCTACCTTTTACGACCCAGTTGTTGTAAAAACTGTGTTTGAAAAAGTGACAACAGTCATGAGTGAAATTAAAGCTCAAGACACTATCATTGAAAACTTAATATTGGGGGCTGAATATACGAAAGTTGACCAAGCCATACTTGACGAAGAACTTACAGCCACTGATACCTACCATATTAAAATGGCTAAAGCGCTTCACTTGTTAAAAGACAAGTATGGTTGTAACTCAGATTCAAGAAAGTCATCTAGTGCCTCTTCAGAGAAGTCAAACTCAAAGGAGACTTTTTTTTTTTTTTTTACAGTTATCACCACCACTCCGGGCGGAGCCCTCCTGAGGGGGGTTACACCGCCTCAAGCTCACCAGCTAATGCAAGTGCATGAGATGAGCACAGGCATAGCTTTGAAGTGAGGAGATTAAATTCAGCTTAGGAAACACAGAAGATGGAAGAGAATTCCCTACAGAACAGAGGTGGCAGGAAGAAGAGCACCGCAGCTAACTAGCCTGGAATTACCAATATCCACACAAAACTCATGCGCAGACACAGCACCCCTTGTGCCAGGGTTTGCCAAAAAATGTTTTTTTTCGAAAAAACCCAACTACCCAGGGTTTTTTCATTTTTTTCATAAAACCCAGAAAAAACCCTGGGTTGTTGGTTTTTTTTTCAGTTTTTTTTATTTTTTTCATTAACAAAAAAATTCAGTTAACTCATTACTATATATATATATATATATATATATATATATATATATATATATATATATATATATATATATATATATATATATATATATATATATATATATATATATGCAAACATTTTTTTTTTTTTCTTTTTTTTTTAGTTGATCAGTTCCGAGTATACAGATGCTGGATGTAAGAAACAACATCGATACATTGATGTTAAAAATAGATCCAAATGCCTAAATTATTTTTAAAATCTACTTAATTAAGGCATATTTGATATTTCGCTTAAAAAGATATTTACCTATATTATCGCGATATATATACAGAAATGTTTTAAAAAAAAGCAAAAACTTATTTCTACACATAATATATATATATATATATATATATATATATATATATATATATATATATATATATATATATATATCAGAGGTGGGCACCCGCAACTTTTTTGTTAGTCCGCAATTTGCAATTCCGCTATCTTTGTGAGGCGCTGGCGGCTCCTCCGCGCCCCAGTGAGCCATCAGGCCTCGGCTATCGCAGAGTCCGCACGTCTCCCGCTAATAATGTGCGACTTCAAAAGATTTTAATATTAAATACTAAATGGTATATATCCTTACAAAAAAATTATTTAAATTATATGAAAATTGAATGAATATTTACAAAATTTCAAGATTTTCCGCTTCCTCCTCAATGTAGATCTTCAGGACAAGAGATCCATATTACCTTTCAAAAGATTAAGGTGCTCAAAATTAAAAGCAGTTATGGCTGACCTCTTTGCCCTCAAAATATCCCCACCAATACAAAATATTCGCTCTACAGCCGCAGAACTAGGGATAGGTGTATTATATTTTATTGAACAAGTTCAACAAATTATGCCTATGCTGAAAGGGAAAGATGTCCTTGGTGAGAGGAGTGGGTGTTAGTTCACTTCCAGCAGTCCATTGCTTTTAAGGTCCTCACCTAAATCATTCTGCCTCCCTTCTGAAATATTTTGACCACCCTCCCACCCATAAGAAGGTCTATTTCATCCAAGACTTTGGTAGAGAATCCATGAAGCTTGACTCCCTGCGAGGTAGCCGATGCTAATGCTACTATCAGCACCGGTAGCTATATATATACATATATATATATATATATATATATATATATATATATATATATTCTTTCTATATATATATATATATATATATATATATATATATATTTGGGTTTTAAACAGTTTGATATTGCCTAGTTATTATAGTAATAATATAATTTATTAAAGTTATAGATGAGTTAATAGCCATTCAGTCTATAAAATCAATTTAAATGTTATTTATTATATATGGTACCTTTAAGGAGGTTGAGATTATTTTTTTGGAAGTTTAATTATTAAAAAACAATAAGTCTTAGACTAAAAAAGTACAATTAGTTATAAACTTAAAATAAAAATTATATTTCTTTATTATAACCAATAGGAATTCTTAATAAGTAAACTATATTTTCATTTTTTAAAAAGGTGCGGAACAAAAGAGCGGAAACTTTTTTTTGATCCGCACGTGCAAGTCCGCTAATTTCCTGACGACTCCGCACCTCCGCTATTCTCTCTCCTAACATTCCATTCATTTACTCTATATATATACTCTCTCTCTCATATATATATATATATATATATATATATATATATATATATATATATATATATATATATATATATATATATATATATATATATATATATATATATATATATATATATATATATATATATATATATATATATATATTTTCAGTATTTTTAT
>JABUQX010082341.1:0-5000 GCA_015478945.1 Trachelipus rathkii | reverse complement strand
TAATTATTTATCATATTAAAATTCGTAATAAGTATTAATAAAATGTCAATAATGATAAATAAAATCTGAATATAAATAAGGTGGTCGATTCACCCCTCTCATAAAAATTTTGACCTTTTTGAACTCGTTTTTTATTAAAATTTCATTTTTTTTAAAAATTTTTAATATAAGTAACTTTTTATTTTATTTAAATTAATTATGCATTAATAAAATGTCAATAATATCGTAAAATCTGAAAAAAACAATGGTGGTCAGACCGCCTCCATCAATTTTCGGTGGGGTGGTGAATCCCGGACCAAGTTAAACCCGTTTTTTGCCCACTAATACTGCTTGGATCAAAATTTACTTTGCCAGTTTAAAGCTAACATACTCAGTGTATCCACTGAAAAAAATAATTAAAATCGATCCACGGTACCATTTTATAAAAAAGATAAAAAAACTCACTTTTTTTGGTATGCAAATTCTGTTGAGAATTTTCCCCAATTTATATTTTTATTATTCAAAACTTTCTATAATTAAAAATTCTGTAAATATAACTTGTGTACTACAGCGTGGCTATAAAATGAGCGAAAATTTTTATTTTTTTTTTATTATTTTTTTTTATGTTATTCTAGTCGGCCGAAGCACCCGTGGTAAAGAGGCGGACCTGGTCACCCATGGCCCTTTATATATATATATATATATATATATATATATATATATATATATATATATATATATATATATATATATATATATATATATATATATATATATATATATATATATATATATATATATATATATATATAAAAAAATTACATTTTTCGATTTATAGGATCTGAATTATCCAGTCAGCAGCAAGATAAAGCTGAATCCTGGTTGAAGCTATACAACCATGAATATTTCGCACCTTTCATAGCATTTGCTATTAAAGATAACAATTTTTTCCCATCCTCTATGTTCAATGAAACTTTATTAAAACATATAAATCGTGTCCTTCAAAATGGTGGAAAATTATGGAAAAACGAACATCAAAAAACAATCTCTTGCCAAAAGGATTCTGCATATTCTGCTCAGATCTTTTAAGCTGTCCACCAAGTTCTGCCTCTATTGAAAGGGTGTTCTCAACATTTGGCCATATCTGGTCTAAGCTAAGAAACAGGCTTGGTGTACAAAAGGCCAGCAAGCTGGTAAAAATTTACAAATTTCTTAATAAATGAAGATTTGATTCGAAATGAAAAGAAAGACTAAATATGTAATTTGCTAAAAGAATTAAATTTTTTTTTTAATGAATAAAAAAATTTCAATTTTTCCCGAGGTCGAATTTTTATTAACTCCTTAAAAAAAAAACATTTTCTTATTTTCCTATAATTTTTTTTGAAAAAACCCAAATTTGTTTTTTTTTTCAGTTTTTTTTTCAATGTGGGTTTTTCTGAAAAAACCCATTGGGGACAATCACATTGTCCCCAAACCTGCCCAGCAGTGCTACCTTGACGTCGTAAAGGTGGTGTGCTTGGTGACAAGTTCCCTCGAGCACATGCCAGCGGTACCTATAGAAAAGTGATAGAGCACCAACATTGTCAGCGAAGATAGAAGGTCAAATGATTTACAAAGCAAGGAACTATTTATAAATCTTTCCAGCCTTTGACTCGACCCTGTCCAAAGCCGGGTGAAACCAGAGCCCCCAGATATGAGAGCAGTACCAAGGGAGGATGAGGCCCTTGTATAGCTGGAGTAACTGAGAAGAGGAAAAAAATCTGCAGTCTAAACAGAATTCCCAGTTTCTTTGAGGGCCCTAACAACCCGTTGTGATGTGAGTTTCCAAGACATTTTTTTGTTTATGTTAAGGCCAAGGATGTTTATATTATCAACAGGAGAGACAAGAGAACCGATTGAAAGAGATAGGAAAGTTGGAAGATGTTTTAGAGAGAGGGAGATTTGTAGAAGTTGAGTTTTTTAAAAAGGAATTGAATTTCACAAGGTTGAGACAACTACCGGAAATTCTATCAGATCTCACGAGAATAGAGATCGGAAAAGATTAAAGGCGAACGAATTCTAAAGTAAAGAGGGCAGAATTGAAATGAGTTGTAGAATGAAGGGTCGAGTCATGTCATCGGCATATCAGTGGATAGAGTTAGATTTGCATGAAAGAATTACCTTAGTAAAAATACTAATGTAAGAATAAGACAGAACCCTGAGGAACACCACAATTGACAGAAAAGAATTAAGCGGCGTCAGCAACGGCGATATTGAAGCGTTTGAGAGAACACTAGACATAAAGTAAACAAAGAGGAAACTAAGGAAGGCGGCGGAAGCGGTGGTACCATGCGCAGTCAAATGCTTTGGATAATCAAGCGCCACCACTAAGAATCTCCCCGCCAGTTCCTAAGGAAACCATAAATCAGTAAGATAGGAAAGAATATCGCCAGTAGACCTCGAGCGCCGAAAGCCATACTGGCGATTAGAGATAATGAGATTTCAGATGATCTAAGAAATGAGAGTTGGGAAGGGTTTCAATGATCTTAGATAGAATACAAGTGAAGGCTAAGAATTTGATAGTTAGAAGGATCAGGCGGCTACCTTTTTTTTGAGTTGGACATCGCGGCGTGCTTTAACATTGAGGAAGTATTGAGTATTGAACATGAATATAGTTGAGCGAGGGAAAGACCATGCGGAAGCACACTCCCTCAAAACACGGGAGGAATGCATCAGACCGCTTTCCTAAAGTTCGCATAGATTTCAAGGCCCCGATCCAAATGTATTGAAAATCACCAAGGCAGGCATGGGACACCTGAGGAGGAGAAAGGAGGAGGAATGCCAGAATCATCCAGGGTTGGTGGGAAAATAGGAGGCCGAAGAGATTGGCCTTTCAGTTGGAGAATTATAGAATCATCAAAACAAAATAAGAGGAGGAAGAGCCAGTTACAGAAGTTGTTAGAATGTTTTGTAGAGGCCAGAAAAGATTTGTCAGTAGGAGAATCAAGAGGAGGTTAGCGCACTTTTAAGTTTTGATGAGAAAGCCGGCTTTGCTTTCGTCCGAGAAGAATATCCCACTGCAATTTCTAGCTGAATGAAAATTAGCAAAGTGATAGGAGAATGAGAAATTTTCCACTCCCGATACACTGTCTCTAGCCTGAATGGCCAGAGAACAAACCGGTCGAACCATGGATTATGAGGATAGAAAGATTTATAGTCGAAGAAGGAATGAACTTACTTATCCCAAATGATTACAGCTCCCACCTTATCGGCTGACTGAAGCGTCATGAGCAGTCATTCCAATTATAGTTGGCGTTAGAAGCAATGCAAGGCCTCTTAATTGGCTGGATCAAAGTGCCAGAAAAAACGCGTAGGGCAGGATGGAGCTGTTGGAGATAAAGTATTAAAATTAAGAGATATAAGGTTGTGGTCAGATTTAATATGAGCGAAGGTGGTGTATTTATAGAGAAGGACTGTGGTGAAACATAGGTCAAGTGTGTTCAGAATTGGTTGGGACGATCCGGAATGTGTGTGGGTTCTTTAATTAGTTGCTCCAGATCATTGAGAACACTAAATGATTCGGCCTCCTCCCCACCTAAATCAGTATGAGAGGACCCCAACCATTCAGTGTTGTGTACATTGCTGTCATTATCCTTCTAGCTTAAAGATTCCTGCTTTAAAGTGTGGAGATTTCTCGGGAGATAAAGACAAGCATTCTTTCCGCTCTTTTCTCCAATCTTTCAATAACGTATATGGAGAGAAGAGACATCTCAAAGGCCATCAAACTTCAATATTTAAAATCACATTTGAAAGGATATGCTCTGAAGGACATTGAGTTCTTGTCAGGCACGGATGACAATTATGATGTTGCCTTAACCATCTTAAAGGAACATTATCTAGATAGAGCATTCATTATCGACTCGGAAGGCAGTTGGAACCTGTTCGGTCTTTCATTTTAAAGGTTCGGGCTAACTTGAAGGAACTTAAGGAACTTGGGAGTTGACTTTTTTCAAGAGGATTCATCCGGTTGCAAGTTAATAAGTCATATCGTGGTTGATAAGCTTCCTATTTCGTTTTTGAGAGAGTTGAAGCTGTCTACGAAGGAACAATATCCTTCCATCAACCTCATATTCAAAGAACACAATCAAATCATTCATAATATGGAAAGATTTCGAACTCCAAAATCTTACACTCAATCTCCCTCTTCTGGTTCTTCTTGTCCTTCTTTTGATTCAAAAAGGAGAAACAGAAATGGGAAAAAGTTTCCTTCTGTACCATCTGAACAGAGTCATACTTTCAATACATCCAAAGGTGATAGTGTAAATAAAAAGACATCATCCCCATCTTCGTCAAATTTTCAAGCATCTTCTGAAATTAAATGTAAGTTGTGCAGTGGGAAGCATTTCCTTTCAGAATGCACAGTTTATGAATCTCCCAAAGCCAAAAGGGACAGATGTGTCGTGCTTAAGCTGTGCAGCA
The DNA here is from genome assembly GCA_015478945.1 of Trachelipus rathkii. Taxonomy (NCBI): domain Eukaryota; kingdom Metazoa; phylum Arthropoda; class Malacostraca; order Isopoda; family Trachelipodidae; genus Trachelipus; species Trachelipus rathkii. The sequence goes on along the minus strand of JABUQX010082341.1, from coordinate 563 downwards.
ACTGTTCCAGCTTGAAACATATGGTGGATAAGTGTCCAGCAAAAACACTCAACCTTAAGTACCCTTGCTTAAATTGTAAGAGTAGAAAGCATCTCACTGCTCTTTGTCCATCTGAAATTCGTACTCAACATCGGAACAACAATCGAAAAGATGCTGATGAAGAAAGTAATTCTGGTATTAGCAACAACTTGTGTATCAATACCGGACAGTCATCAGCCTCCCAAATCTTACCTACCATCACCATCACAGTAAGACACAAGAATAAGTCTGTGCCTGTTCGTTCATTAATCGACTTAGGTTCACAGAGAACCTATGCTAGTCCAAGATTGCTCAATAAATTCGACATCAATTGTGAGCAATTACCCAAGATTGACAATCCCATCAAAACCTTCATCGGAGAGCAGGTTCGTTCCTCTTATTTGGTTAATTTGGATCTCAACTGTTGTTGTGATTCATTTATATCAACTCCTGTTCTTGTAAACCCTTCTTTAGATGTGGGTTTTACTGTTAATGGACTGGCATCTGCTATTTGTAGAATTTCGTCAAAATACAAAGTAGCTGAT
>JABUQX010082339.1:47500-49398 GCA_015478945.1 Trachelipus rathkii | reverse complement strand
GTGATTATTTAAATTATTAAAAGACATAAACCACCACTAAATATTTTAAACTTAATTTCGTGGATTAGGCTAAGACCCAATCACCAAAAAGTGACAATTAAAGAACTTATCTGTTCTATAGATTGAGAAATATATAATATATAATATATATATATATATATACTAATATCATATATATTATATATAATATATATATATATATTATATTATATATTATATATTAATAATATTATACTAATATATATATATAAATAATATATTATATTATTATATAAGGTATATATTATATATATATATATATATATAATTTATATATATTATATATTATATAATTTATATATATAATATATATTAATATAATTATATATTTATATAATTAATATATATTATAATCTATATATAATATCAGTGTACCAAGGGGGCGGGGCCAGGGGGCCATGGCCTCCCCCCCGAATTTTTTTAAACCACAAAATTTTTAAGTATCATATCCGTTTATAACATAAAGTCCAGAGGTTAAATTAATAATAACTATATATATATATATATCATAATATAATATATATTATATATATATTAATATATATATATATATATATAAATATATATATATATATATATTATATATAAACGTTTTGTCTGGCCCCCCGGGAAGAGGGAATGGTCGCGGGGGGGCGCAACTGACCTTAGTTACGCCACTGATATATATATATAATATATATATATATATATATATATATTACTATATATATATTATATATATATATATATATTATAATAATATATATAATATTATATATATATATATATATATAAATATATATATATATATATATATATATATGGTGTGTGTGTGTGTGTGTGCACGAGTCTGTAAGTTGTGTGTGTGTGTAAATATTGTGCATAATCGCAATTTTATTATTTAGATTAAACAAAGAACATATAGTGGAAGGTAAAGAATTACTGCTTTCTCCTGGATTGAACCACCGCGTGTTGCGACTGAGGACAAATTACCGATGCATTACCACTTGAGCTATCCCTAACCCAAAACGGGGGTTCAAAGAACAGTTTTTCAAGCAATCGAGCTCCCTACAAGGCGACATCACCAGGTGCCAGCCTGTCCTATCTCTCGTTCTTAATAATTTGTAGGTGTTAAATATTGCATAATCGCAATTTTTTTTTTTTGAACTTTAAAAAAAAAAATATGGTGGGAAGGTAAAGAATTACTGCCTTCTCCAGGGATTGACCACGCGTGTTGCGACTGGAGGACAATTATACTCGATGCTTTACCACTGAGCTATCCCCAAACCCAAAAAAGTTGGATTCAAGAACAAGGTTTTAAAGCAATCGAGCTCCCCTTCAAGGCTGCATCACCAGGTGTCCAGCCTGTCCTATCCCTCGTCTTAATAATTTGTAGATGTTAAATATTGCAAAATCGCAATTTATTATTTAGATCTTAAACAAAGAACATATGGTGGGAAGGTAAAGAATTACTGCCTTCTCCAGGATTGAACCACCGCGTGTTGCGACTGAGGGCAATATACTCGATGCTTAACCACTGAACTATTTTGGGTTGGGGGATAGCTCAGTAGTAAAGCATCTTAGTAAAGCAAATTAATATAGTTGTTGGTAATAAATTTTAAGGTGGTTTCAAAGTTTAAAATCACCTTGTAAACCTTTTATAGATGGGCAACTTCATTTAGTAAATCTATTTGTATTAATTTAAATTTAAACTCTTTTTTTCTTTTACTTTTAATTATTTTTACTCAGTCTACTTTTGGATGTAGGTTTAATAAGAAAAGTTAATGTGTAGCTACATTTAGTAAATTTATTGTATTTAAATGTTAATTCGAATTCAATTTTTATTGATAACTTTTTAGAATTTAAAATTTTTAAACGCT
>JABUQX010082339.1:30000-42500 GCA_015478945.1 Trachelipus rathkii | reverse complement strand
CCCTGTACCGTCCGCGCGTGCGCCGCAGGCTGCAATAATTCCCGCGTGAACGAAAAATATGATATCAATGTAAACTATTCAAATATACTATGAGTCATTCATTTTTATTTCATACTTAAACAATTTTATTAAAAACATTTTCGCAAACCTAAAACTGTGACCCATTGCAGCCCTATTATTTAACACATATATTTATTAACATTATTTTTTACTTAATACTTTTTAATTTATAAATTTTTAAAAATTGTATGTAAGAAGAAAAAAATCCAGAGTGTCTGATATATAATCCATTTTTTTTAACATTGTACGAAATTTTATTAAAAACATATACTTTACATACCTTAAAGCAGTAAATCAGTAAATCAATAGAGGTGTTACCTAACACCTAAGGGATTAGTATGCTTTTGTTTTACTGCTTTACTGCTTTAACTTTCGGCTTTACTGCTTTAACTCATATGTTTTACTGCTTTAACTTTCTGCTTTACTGTTTTAACTTTCTGCTTTACTGCTTTAACTTTCTGTTTTACTGTTTTAACTTTCTGCTTTACTGCTTTAACTCATATGTTTTACTGCTTTAACTCATATATTTATTAACATTACGTACCTTAAAACAGTAAATCAGTAAATCAATAGAGGTGTGACCTAACACCAATGGTGGGATTAGTATGCTTTTGTTTTACTGCTTTACTGCTTTAACTTTCTGCTTTACTGCTTTAACTTTCTGCTTTACTGCTTTAACTTTCTGCTTTACTGTTTTAACTTTCTGCTTTACTGCTTTACTTCTGTTTTACGTTTTTAACTTTCTGCTTTACTGCTTTAACTCATAGGTTTTACTGCTTTTTAACTTCTTATATTTATTAAATTACATACCTAAAAGCAGTAAATCAGTAAATCAATAGAGGTGTGACCTAACACCAACGGTGGGATTTGTATGCTTTTGTTTTACTGCTTTACTGCTTTAACTCATGTTTTACTGCTTTAACTCATGTTTTACTGCTTTAACTCATATGTTTTACTGCTTTAAATCATATTTTATTATTAATTATTATTACTATTTTATTTTTATTACCATTTACTGCATGTCTATTATTTAACACACCACACACACACCCACACCACACACCAACACCACACACAATCTCCATAGGACACTTACACTTACACTAACCCATAGACACTTACACTCTCCCATAGACACTTACACTCACCCATAGACACTTACACACATATACACTTACACTCATATACACTTACACACTTACACTTACACACACACACACACACACACACCACACACACACACACAACACGCACACACCACACACAACACACACACACCACACACAACATCAGACAATGACTTTACAGTCATGTTACGCCTTAAATATATGTAATCAAAAATAAAATCAATAAATGGCAAGCCAGATAAATAAAATCAATAATTGGCAACACAGATAAATAAAATGGCAACACAGATAAATAAAAATGGTAATGAAAGAATAATACAAATAAATATTTTATTTTAGCAATATATACATATTTCAAAATTATACATTGAAATTAAATATACATATATCAAAATTATACATTGAAATTAACACAATGGAATTAACGTTCCATCATATCCCTGTGCTACAGTGCGGGCACTACCTAGAACAAGATTCCGTTTATTTGCTGTATGGCGAAACCTTTTAATACCGTTGATTAAAATGACATTTCCTAGTTTATCGGCCCGCATTTTCATATCAGGAACCTTAACTTCGCGGTAATGGTTTTCGGTATTTACATGTGGTTGGTCTGAGTCATCTAGATTATGGATATCTTTGTGAAGTGTAGATTCACCATCTTCTTCACTCATCATTTGCGTAACAGCTAATGCTGTTACGTCTGTATCCTTGATCATATTGTAGAAGTGGTTATCGTCGTTTAAGACCATCCAATCACGATTCTTAGTTTTTTCGACATCCTTAATCATCTTATCGAAGTTAATCTTCGCCATGCCTTGGAAATTAACTATGTGTTCGGTGTCTTTGTTCAACGTCAATCCTTTTGCTTTTAAGATGTAAGCATAACTTGAGTCATTCTTCTTTATCCGAATGGCGTAGGATTTAGGGCCAGTGCACACAAAACTATCAGCTATATCTCCAGGCCCTATTTCATCCGTCAGGTTTCCTAAGAATTTTCCAGTATCAGGAATATATTGACCTTTACGGGCTGTGAAGACACAACTGTCGGTATCACAGTAAAGCACGCGTTGACCTAGAGAATCGAGGAGTTTATATAATTCGACCCTAGCATAAGCTGTGGTAAAGGATGCAACAGCTACATTTGTTGCCTTTGCTGTTTTATTAGTGAAGGCAGTGTGTGTGACTTCAACTATATGTTTATCATCCGCTACAATGATATTTCTCACCTCAAGATCAGCTCTCTTCATTAATTCCCAGACCTGGGCGTAACTCGTGCATACGATATCCTCATTCTTGGGAATACGTTGAGCTAGTTTTCCCCACAATGAATTGAGAAGTAGTTTAGCTATATAACGCATTCCGGGATTACTTTTAATATTGGCTGGATCAAGTGTTACACCCTCAATGTCCTTGAAATCTCGCAGGTATTGAAGGAATTCTTCACAGACTTTATCGGTTATACCATCCGGTAACCCCGAAGCCTCAGTCTTCCATTTCAAGAATGTTTTGACGTATTCCCCAAAGATGTCGTTTGAAGGTGTAAATTTCCATATTTCATGGATCTTTTTGATCTCATAGCCTTTCTTTACAGCTAATTCCAGCTCAGGGCTGCAGTATACGCCTTTTAACATACGTTGATTGTCCGTATGTCTGCATTTGCCTTCATAGCCACATGCGCTGCATGTTCTACAAAGTGAAAATATTAACCGATTGTCATGTCGTGCAGGCAGAACAGGAGTGTACAGGGTCTTAGGAGGTAACACGGAAACATACGAGAGACCGAAATAAGTGGAATTCATTTCTTCGACGAACTTTTCTATGGTAGGAAGGTCCCTACCTACGAGTTTCGTGGGTGTCCCTGCTGGAAAGGGTTTTGTTTTCTGGACAAAAGGATACAATGAAGTGAAATCTAGATACTTCAATTGAACGCCTTCTGTCGGTGGAAAGTAATAGACGAAGGGTTCTGTACGGCCACCGTACAAGGCTTCCCCTACCTCTAGTTTCGCATTTGCAAGTTCATTTCCAATTGATTGGACATATCTGCCTAGCTTCTCAGTTCGTGTTTCATAGGTTGTGTTTACAACAGTGACCTCACACTCTTTTTTCATTTTCGTCCATTCGCATTCCCATATTCTAATTACTTCATACCCTTGTGACTTATAATCCGCTTCTTGCCTCATGGTCTTACTGTACCTATCAAGACTTGACACGCCATGGAGACTTTCTAAGCCTTCCTTGCATGCTTGGTGACCATGCCATACACAGCCATGGAAGAGCAAGACAATCTTCTTCATGGTTGTTCCAGTTGGAGGAGGGGGTCGTCTGTTATTCAGTTCTATCATTTGTTCATTAACGTTGAGTTGGCGGGACGATAAGAACTCATTAAGGTCAAAGGGCACGTAGTCTTCAGCTGGAATTTCAACGTACCCGTCAGGTCTTAGATACCTGTTTTTGATTTTAAATTTACGCTCGCCACCATTCCTTGCATGTTCGATTCGCTGACCCCTATACATCTCCATGAACGTAAGCCATTTCACACCATCATACGAGTAGTTTGAGTCATCAGTACGACCTATATGGGCCAATGTATTTTCAGGCATGAAATGCATTTTATATACCATGAACGATAATGCAGCAATGGTAGAGCAATCAAGTAGGCAGTCAACTTTATGATCCTTAAGGAAGATTCCCCTGAATTTCTCGAAGGATTGACGAAGAATATTAACATCTTGAACGCAGTACGTTGTACATTCCTTCATGATATCGTAGTCCTTATTGTTAAATGTTTGATACCAACGTTCAAAATCAGCCTTTTCACTGTCGGACATACGATGTGTCTCAAAGGTTTCCTTATCCGGAATTTTTCCCTTGTAATTTATATTCTCAAGGGTAAGAAAACGGTAAGGAAAGAATCCTTTAGAAAGTTCACCTGAAAGGCCCATGCACTTAGGTAGTTTTTTCAGCGCACAGGGCATAAACATTAACGTGTCCTTAAAATGGATATTGTGGTTAGCGGTCATAGTTATAATTTTGGTTCCACGTTTCACAGGGTTGGAGGATATGGAATGGACGGTAGGTCTGGCAAGCAGTTTGCTGTAAACAAACTGATTGTCGAACTTACCTCCATTATGAGCTGCAACTAGAATGTTAGATTTCTTGTGTTTTTCAGCAAATCTGAATATATAATTGAGAAAAAGATCGACGGGACACTTCTCATACTCTTCTGTTGCTTCCAAATTCAATTTGAATATTTCAGTCCGAGCCGTACCGCAAGTCTCACACGGTGATGAATTGTCTATTTCCTCCTCCCCGCAGTCATTGCATACTAGCATACTCACTAGAATATAGGGGAGCATGTCTGTTTTTGTGCGTCCTCCTTCCTCTTCACGCTTATCATGATTATAGGTTTCGATATCGTAATAGAAGGTAAAGGTAGACTTACGCTTGGCGAAAGCTTCATCTGTTGGAACCTTGATTTTCTTCATAAAACATTGGTGATTTTCGCCTTCTATTCCGTACTTCTCTCTGCATATCCCACACTGAATATGCATGCAATCATGTTGGTGTTTGCCTTTTTTATTAGCTACTGTCTCACTGTCACATAATGTACATACTTTAAGGTATTTGCACGTGAGGTCTTTATGCAATTCAAGGCAATCCTCATTATAGAAATCCCGATTGCATTTATCACAATGTAAAAGCGTAGATGTATCGCCTCTTTTTCCTTTACATTTATAAGTTAAGCATTGTCCGCATCTGTATTCAGTGCATTCGTTTTGTAAATGATTAATTAAATGGTCAGTGAAGCTATAACACTGATGGCAAAAAACAGGTCCCTTGATATTCTTAGGTTCTACACTACCTAAAGCTATCTTGATTGAATCTCCAGGAAAAGGATAATAATAATGGGTTTCCTCGGAATCATATCCTATTACAAAGAGAGGTAAGTCCCTATTCTGCTCGTGTGGTTTAAACATTATCTCGAGTTTACCGTTCTCATCTTTAGTAAAAACAAATATCCTGCACTGTAATTTTTCCTCTATTACTGCAAAATCCTCAGCCTTTAGGGGAACTTCATAAGTCAACCCGCATCGATCTGCAATATCTTTACCTATTTCATGTAGATCGTTAGGGAAAATTTTTTTTATTTTAGGCGCAGCTTGGCCTGGCTTTTTAGGTACATGAGTGTGGAGCTTATAGCATGCAGCTATAGCTCGGAATCCGCATCCTACACTGGTTGTTATTTCCCTATTCTCGTTATTTATACCAAGTTGTACTGTATTATTGTAAGGGTGTATAAAGTTCACAGACGAAGGGTCAATGGGCCCATTACCCTCCGGATTGTGGCATATCTGAACATCTACAATGAAATCGTCCAACATGGCTTGGTCTCCAGACTGAAAGAGTTCTAGAAAACGGTCCGATAAATATTGAGCCAGATTTGGTCGAGAAATCTCTTCATGAGGAATTCGTATATGGAATTGACCTCCATTCCTATCCGTAAAAAGGAATCCTGCACGGAGGGTATATTCCCGATATACCACTGTTCCTCGTACCTGTTCTATCACACTGTGAATGACAGCTACTAGTACGTCATTAATGTCGCGAATTCCGTTAAAGATCCGTCTGGTGTCGATACGTACTCTGTAGCGGTGGTGGTCGATGATCCCTGAGTTACGCGTAGATCCTTCACGTGTTACCTTTAACAACTCTGTCGAGAAAGGTGTAGGCGGTTCATCAACCTCCTCCTCATCATCATGAAATACCTCTATACGTGAAGGACCCGCAACAGCCCCGTCATCTACAATCCGTCCGGGATTCCCTTTTACGTTTTTTCTGGAAAAAGAATGAAAATTCATAAACAATCGAATACATACTATTATGTAACAATATTTTTCAGTAATATTTTTCAGTAATATATAGAATAATTAGATTGTAACTTACCGAAGATTCCGAAGTTGGGATATTCGTTTCAGATAAGGGGGTGGGGGGCTCTTCATGTGTATTTGGAGATTCTTTGGGGGCATCAGTGTTTAAGTCTGATTGTTTACGGCAAGCGGTTGCAGATGATTTCTGTTGGATGCACCCAAAGAATCTCCAAATACACATGAAGAGCCCCCCACCCCCTTATCTGAAACGAATATCCCAACTTCGGAATCTTCGGTAAGTTACAATCTAATTATTCTATATATTACTGAAAAATATTACTGAAAAATATTGTTACATAATAGTATGTATTCGATTGTTTATGAATTTTCATTCTTTTTCCAGAAAAAGCAAAAACGGAAAGGGAATCCCGGACGGATTGTAGATGACGGGGCTGTTGCGGGTCCTTCACGTATAGAGGTATTTCATGATGATGAGGAGGAGGTTGATGAACCGCCTACACCTTTCTCGACAGAGTTGTTAAAGGTAACACGTGAAGGATCTACGCGTAACTCAGGGATTATCGACCACCACCGCTACAGAGTACGTATCGACACCAGACGGATCTTTAACGGAATTCGCGACATTAATGACGTACTAGTAGCTGTCATTCACAGTGTGATAGAACAGGTACGAGGAACAGTGGTATATCGGGAATATACCCTCCGTGCAGGATTCCTTTTTACAGATAGGAATGGAGGTCAATTCCATATACGAATTCCTCATGAAGAGATTTCTCGACCAAATCTGGCTCAATATTTATCGGACCGTTTTCTAGAACTCTTTCAGTCTGGAGACCAAGCCATGTTGGACGATTTCATTGTAGATGTTCAGATATGCCACAATCCGGAGGGTAATGGGCCCATTGACCCTTCGTCTGTGAACTTTATACACCCTTACAATAATACAGTACACCTTGGTATAAATAACGAGAATAGGGAAATAACAACCAGTGTAGGATGCGGATTCCGAGCTATAGCGGCATGCTATAAGCTCCACCATCATGTACCTAAAAAGCCAGGCCAAGCTGCGCCTAAAATAAAAAAATTTTTCCCTAACGATCTACATGAAATAGGTAAAGATATTGCAGATCGATGCGGGTTGACTTATGAAGTTCCCCTAAAGGCTGAGGATTTTGCCGTAATAGAGGAAAAATTACAGTGCAGGATATTTGTTTTTACTAAAGATGAGAACGGTAAACTCGAGATAATGTTTAAACCACACGAGCAGAATAGGGACTTACCTCTCTTTGTAATAGGATATGATTCCGAGGAAACCCATTATTATTATCCTTTTCCTGGAGATTCAATCAAGATAGCTTTAGGTAGTGTAGAACCTAAGAATATCAAGGGACCTGTTTTTTGCCATCAGTGTTATAGCTTCACTGACCATTTAATTAATCATTTACAAAACGAATGCACTGAATACAGATGCGGACAATGCTTAACTTATAAATGTAAAGGAAAAAGAGGCGATACATCTACGCTTTTACATTGTGATAAATGCAATCGGGATTTCTATAATGAGGATTGCCTTGAATTGCATAAAGACCTCACGTGCAAATACCTTAAAGTATGTACATTATGTGACAGTGAGACAGTAGCTAATAAAAAAGGCAAACACCAACATGATTGCATGCATATTCAGTGTGGGATATGCAGAGAGAAGTACGGAATAGAAGGCGAAAATCACCAATGTTTTATGAAGAAAATCAAGGTTCCAACAGATGAAGCTTTCGCCAAGCGTAAGTCTACCTTTACCTTCTATTACGATATCGAAACCTATAATCATGATAAGCGTGAAGAGGAAGGAGGACGCACAAAAACTGACATGCTTCCCTATATTCTAGTGAGTATGCTAGTATGCAATGACTGCGGGGAGGAGGAAATAGACAATTCATCACCGTGTGAGACTTGCGGTACGGCTCGGACTGAAATATTCAAATTGAATTTGGAAGCAACAGAAGAGTATGAGAAGTGTCCCGTCGATCTATTTCTCAATTATATATTCAGATTTGCTGAAAAACACAAGAAGTCAAACATACTAGTTGCAGCTCATAATGGAGGTAAGTTCGACAATCAGTTTGTTTACAGCAAACTGCTTGCCCGACCTACCGTCCATTCCATATCCTCCAACCCTGTGAAACGTGGAACCAAAATTATAACTATGACCGCTAACCACAATATCCATTTTAAGGACACGTTAATGTTTATGCCCTGTGCACTGAAAAAACTACCTAAGTGCATGGGCCTTTCAGGTGAACTTTCTAAAGGATTCTTTCCTTACCGTTTTCTTACCCTTGAGAATATAAATTACAAGGGGAAAATTCCGGATAAGAAACCTTTTTGAGACACACATCGTATGTCCGACAGTGAAAAGGCTGATTTTGAACGTTGGTATCAAACATTTAACAATAAGGATTACGATATCATGAAGGAATGTACAACGTACTGCGTTCAAGATGTTAATATTCTTCGTCAATCCTTCGAGAAATTCAGGGGAATCTTCCTTAAGGATCATAAAGTTGACTGCCTACTGATTGCTCTACCATTGCTGCATTATCGTTCATGGTATATAAAATGCATTTCATGCCTGAAAATACATTGGCCCATATAGGACGTACTGATGATTCAAACTATTCGTATGATGGTGTGAAATGGCTTACGTTCATGGAGATGTATATGGGTCAGCGAATCGAACATGCAAGGAATGGTGGCGAGCGTAAATTTAAAATCAAAAACAGGTACCTAAAGCCTGACGGGTACGTTGAAATTCCAGCTGAAGACTACGTGCCCTTTGACCTTAATGAGTTCTTATCGTCCCGCCAACTCAACGTTAATGAACAAATGATAGAACTGAATAACAGACGACCCCCTCCTCCAACTGGAACAACCATGAAGAAGATTGTCTTGCTCTTCCATGGCTGTGTATGGCATGGTCACCAAGCATGCAAGGAAGGCTTAGAAAGTCTCCATGGCGTGTCAAGTCTTGATAGGTACAGTAAGACCATGAGGCAAGAAGCGGATTACAAGTCACAAGGGTATGAAGTAATTAGAATATGGGAATGCGAATGGACGAAAATGAAAAAAGAGTGTGAGGTCACTGTTGTAAACACAACCTATGAAACACGAACTGAGAAGCTAGGCAGATATGTCCAATCAATTGGAAATGAACTTGCAAATGCGAAACTAGAGGTAGGGGAAGCCTTGTACGGCGGCCGTACAGAACCCTTCGTCTATTACTTTCCACCGACAGAAGGTGTTCAATTGAAGTATCTAGATTTCACTTCATTGTATCCTTTTGTCCAGAAAACAAAACCCTTTCCAGCAGGGACACCCACGAAACTCGTAGGTAGGGACCTTCCTACCATAGAAAAGTTCGTCGAAGAAATGAATTCCACTTATTTCGGTCTCTCGTATGTTTCCGTGTTACCTCCTAAGACCCTGTACACTCCTGTTCTGCCTGCACGACATGACAATCGGCTAATATTTTCACTTTGTAGAACATGCAGCGCATGTGGCTATGAAGGCAAATGCAGACATACGGACAATCAACGTATGTTAAAAGGCGTATACTGCAGTCCAGAGTTAGAATTAGCTGTAAAGAAAGGCTATGAGATTAAAAAGATCCATGAAATATGGAAATTTACACCTTCAAACGACATCTTTGGGGAATACGTCAAAACATTCTTGAAATGGAAGACTGAGGCTTCGGGGTTACCGGATGGTATAACCGATAAAGTCTGTGAAGAATTTCCTTCAATACCTGCGAGATTTCAAGGACATTGAGGGTGTAACACTTGATCCAGACAATATTAAAAGTAATCCTGGAATGCGATATATAGCTAAATTACTTCTCAATTCATTGTGGGGAAAACTAGCTCAACGTATTCCAAAGAATGAGGATATCGTATGCACGAGTTACGCCCAGGTCTGGGAATTAATGAAGAGAGCTGATCTTGAGGTGAGAAATATCATTGTAGCGGATGATAAACATATAGTTGAAGTCACACACACTGCCTTCACTAATAAAACAGCAAAGGCGACGAATGTAGCTGTTGCGTCCTTTACCACAGCTTATGCTAGGGTGGAACTATATAATCTCCTCGATTCTCTAGGTCAACGCGTGCTTTACTGTGATACCGACAGTTGTGTCTTCACAGCCCGTAAAGGTCAATATATTCCTGATACTGGAAAATTCTTAGGAAACCTGACGGATGAAATAGGGCCTGGAGATATAGCTGATAGTTTTGTGTGCACTGGCCCTAAATCCTACGCCATTCGGATAAAGAAGAATGACTCAAGTTATGCTTACATCTTAAAAGCAAAAGGATTGACGTTGAACAAAGACACCGAACACATAGTTAATTTCCAAGGCATGGCGAAGATTAACTTCGATAAGATGATTAAGGATGTCGAAAAAACTAAGAATCGTGATTGGATGGTCTTAAACGACGATAACCACTTCTACAATATGATCAAGGATACAGACGTAACAGCATTAGCTGTTACGCAAATGATGAGTGAAGAAGATGGTGAATCTACACTTCACAAAGATATCCATAATCTAGATGACTCAGACCAACCACATGTAAATACCGAAAACCATTACCGCGAAGTTAAGGTTCCTGATATGAAAATGCGGGCCGATAAACTAGGAAATGTCATTTTAATCAACGGCATAAAAAGGTTTCGCCATACAGCAAATAAACGGAATCTTGTTCTAGGTAGTGCCCGCACTGTAGCACAGGGATATGATGGAACGTTAATTCCATTGTGTTAATTTCAATGTATAATTTTGATATATGTATATTTAATTTCAATGTATAATTTTGAAATATGTATATATTGCTAAAATAAAATATTTATTTGTATTATTCTTTCATTACCATTTTTATTTATCTGTGTTGCCATTTTATTTATCTGTGTTGCCAATTATTGATTTTATTTATCTGGCTTGCCATTTATTGATTTATTTATTGATTACATATATTTAAGGCGTAACATGACTGTAAAGTCATGGGGTGATTGTGTGTGTGTTGTGTGTGTGTGTGTGTGTGTGTGCGTGTGTGTGTGTGTGTGTGTGTGTGTGTGTGTGTGTGTGTAAGTGTAAGTGTGTAAGTGTATATGAGTGTAAGTGTATATGTGTGTAAGTGTCTATGGGTGAGTGTAAGTGTCTATGGGAGAGTGTAAGTGTCTATGGGTTAGTGTAAGTGTAAGTGTCTATGGAGATTGTGTGTGTGTGTGTGTGGGTGTGTGTGTGTGTGTGTGTTAATAATAGACATGCAGTAAATGGCACTAAAATAAAATAGTAATAATAATAATAATAAAAATATGATGCAAAGCAGTAAAACATATGAGTTAAAGCAGTAAAACATGAGTTAAAGCAGTAAAACATGAGTTAAAGCAGTAAAGCAGTAAAACAAAAGCATACAAATCCCACCGTTGGTGTTAGGTCACACCCTCTATTGATTTACTAATTTACTGTTTTAAGGTATGTAATGTTAAATAAATAGATGAGTTAAAGCAGTAAAACATTATGAGTTAAAGCAGTAAAGCAGGAAAGTTAAAACAGTAAAACAGAAAGGTAAAAGCAGTAAAGCAGAAAGTTAAAACAGTAAAGCAGAAAGTTAAAGCAGTAAAACGCAGTATATGAGTTAAAGCAGTAAAGCAGAAAAGTTAAAGCAGTAAAGCAGTAAAACAAAAGCATACTTATCCACCATTGGTGTTAGGTCACACCTCTGATTTACTGATTTACTGTTTTAAGGTATGTAATGTTAATAAATATATGAGTTAAAGCAGTAAAACATATGAGTTAAAGCAGTAAAGCAGAAAGTTAAAACAGTAAAACAGAAAGTTAAAGCAGTAAAGCAGAAAGTTAAAACAGTAAAGCAGAAAGTTAAAGCAGTAAAACATATGAGTTAAAGCAGTAAAGCCGAAAGTTAAAGCAGTAAAGCAGTAAAACAAAAGCATACTAATCCCTTAGGTGTTAGGTAACACCTCTATTTGATTTACTGAATTTACTGCTTTAGGTATGTAAAAAATGTTAATGTTTTAATAAAATTTCGTACAATGTAGTAAAATAAAATGATTATATATCAGACACTCTGGATTTTTTTCTTCTTACATACAATTTTTAAAAATTTATAAATTAAAAAGTATTAAGTAAAAAATAATGTTAATAAATATATGTGTTAAATAATAGGGCTGCAATGGGTCACAGTTTTAGGTTTGCGAAAATGTTTTTAATAAAAATGTTTAAGTATGAAATAAAAATGAATGACTCATTGTATATTAAAATTTACATTGATATATCATATTTTTCGTTCACGCGGGAATATTGCGCCTGCGGGCGCACGCGGCGGACGGGTACAGGGCTGGAACCGCA
>JABUQX010082339.1:12500-17500 GCA_015478945.1 Trachelipus rathkii | reverse complement strand
TTATACAACAGGAAATCATAAACATTTTCGCTACGAAAATGCAGGACACGGGGCCTTTGAGGCAAAGTTTCTTCTTTAAAGGACTTCTACGGAGGCAAGGTGCTAAATTATATTATCAAACTCAGCTAAAAAAAAGAAAAAGCACATTATTATTCAGCATCTAGTTCATTAATTCATTTATTTATTTATTTATTTATATATAATTAACAAAATAATTATTTATAAAATATTTGAGTTATCCATTCCTACAGTTCTCTTTTAGCATATAATTGGTTTTATGGGTATCTTAGTTTTCCTTTCAAATTCAGATATTAGAATTTAAATATATGAATTATTTTTATCCGAAATGTGCATTAAGAACAAGTAAATGTTTATTTTAATTTTTTTCTTAAATTAAACGAGTGTTTTATTAGATTCTTAGACAGGAAAAAAAACAACTTGTAAAAAAATTAAATTCACGAATATGTATTGTATACCGTCTTGAAATTTGCTCTCTGTATTTTTGGAGAGGTACGAGCCGTTACAATTTATAATTGATTAAAAATAGGGTTATTCAATGGCGATGATGCTTACACTTTTTGTTTAAATTTTACATAATCTTTCATTTATACAATGTAATGTATTCTTTCAGATGACCTATTTTCACAAAAAAATAAGAGAATTTTATCATAACTGCAAAATTTGAAGAATATCGTTCATTTCTATAATAATAACTCGTGCTAAGCACGAGTAGCACGAGTGTAGGAGTCGCCTCTGATATATATATATATAGTTATATTTATATAAATATATATATATATATATATATATATATATATATATATATATATATATATATATATATATATAGTATATATATATATATATATATATATATATATATATATATAAATATATATATATATTTTTATTCACGAGCTATTACTAATATATATATATATATATATATATATATATATATATATATATATATATATATATATATATATATATATATATATATATATATATATATATATATATATATATATATATATAATTTCGAATTTAACAAGGAGAGCATATATAGATAGTATCTGCAGTATCTAGTGGAGTATTGATTTGTCTATATGTAAGAAGAATGGATATTCGAGACAGTCGGAACATATGAAGACTTTCTTTCTTCGCATAGTTCTAGGGCGACAGGGCTAGCAACCCGGTCCTTTACTTTTTTGTTGAAGAACTCTTGGACCAGCATTGGAATCTTATGCGCCTAGAAACACGATCTTCTGGAGAGCTCTGGGAGAACGAGTTTCGATGCCAAATGGAAGAAGATGCTAGTTCCACTGAAAGGGTAAACCCTACCTGAGTGTATAACTCAAGGACTGGCATCAGAAACCATTGCGCAAAGAAATGTTTTTCTAGAGTGCTCTAGGATCAAGAGTTTCGGGGCCAGAAGGAAGAAAATGCTGGTCCAACAGACAGGGCGAAAGCCCTACATGGGAGATGGTAAATATATATATATATATATATATATATATATATATGAAATAAGATATATATATAGATATATATATATTAAATATTCTTATTTTCCTATATATATATATATATATATATTATTATTATTACATATCCATATATATTATATATTATTATTATATATATATATATATATATTATATATATATATATATATATATATATTATTATTATTATTATATATATATTATTATATTATTATATATATATATATCTATATATATATATATAATAAATATATATAAATATATATATATATATATATATATATATATATATATATATATATATATATATATATATATATATATATATATATATATATATATATATATATATATTTTATACATTATTATTATTATTATTATTATTATTATTATTATTATTATTATTATTATTATTATTATTATTATTATTATTATTATTATTATTATTATTATTATTATTATACTACATTATTATTATTATTATATTATTATTAAATATATGTATTATATATTATTATATATATATTATTATTTATATATATATATTACATATATATATATATTATTATATTATATAAAATAATATATATATATATATTATATATATTATATATTATTATATATATATATATATATTATTATATTATATATATATATATATATATATATATATTATTATATATATACATATATATATAAACATACATATTATTATTATATATATTACATATTATTATTATTATTATTATTTATATATAAATATACATTATTATTATCTTATTATTATTATATTATGTTTCTTAAAAATATATATTGTATATATATATATATATATATATATATATATTATTACATATATATATTATATATATATATATATATATATAAATATATATATATATATATATTATTATTATATAAATATATATATATATTATATATATATATATATATATATATTTATATATTATATATATTATATATATATATATATATATATATATATATATATATATTATTATTATATATTATATTATTCTTATATATATTACATTACATATATATTTATATAATAATTATATATATATATGTATATTATTGTTTATATATATATATATAAATTAAAGAAGATATTGATATATATATATATATATATATATATATATATATATATATATATATATATATATATATATATATATATATATATATATATATATGTATATTATATATATATACACACAAATATAAAATTAAATATATATATATATATATATATATATATATATATATATATATATATATATATATATATATATATATATATATACAGTACCGGCTAGGAACCGACCGGGGCCCCGGCCCCCCGGCCCTGGCCCCGGCCCCGGCTCCCCCTCCCACTAGGAACCGACCGGGGCCCCGGCCCCGGCCCCGGCCCCGGCCCCGGCCAACCCCGGCCATTTTTAGCGACCCCGGCCCCGGCCCCGGCCAAAAATCAGGAAAAACCGGGGTTTTCTACCGGGGTTAACTGTAAATTTACACTAAATAATAGAGGGTTAAATCAAACAAAATAAAAAATATATTTTAATTCCATTACTCCTTTGTTATAAATTGATGCAAAATATATAAACATACCTAAATATAATCAATTTTTTTTGGTATTTACTATGATTTCAAATTAAAATTGAGGCCAAATTATAATTTTTCCGAGTTTTTAACATAAAAATATTCGAAATTTGATATATCAAACGAATTCGGAAAAGGAAATAAATATAATTGTTAAAATATTAATGTATTTATTTATTTAAAGTAAATATCTTCAAGAAAATCAAATATTTTCCGAAATCTCTTTTCAAAATTATTTATTTAATTGAATTAATATATATATATATATATATATATATATATATATATATATATATATATAGTTATATATATATATATATATATATATATATATATATATATATATATATATATATATATATATATATATATATATATATATATATATATATATATATATATATATATATATATATATATATATATATATATATATATATATATATATAAATATATACTTTTATTAGTCCTTGGATTCTTTTTTAGTGTTATGCTTTACTGTCACTTCATTTTATTACTAAATGTACACAAATTAAAAACATTGTTAAAGACACTTTTTTTTAATGAAATAAATTTTAAAAAGGAAAGCTAATTTTCGTCCCGACACGCGAGACCTCTTCAGGCTAAGGGACTGGATTTCTTTCTTGATCTTCATCAGTTCAAGTGTGTTTCAGTTGGTCTGCTATTTTCTTCATGGTGTTGTTGAAATATTTTGATGTTTTCAGATATTCATTTTGTATAAAATCTATCTTAACTTCACCGGGATGCTTATTGTAGTTGTTACTATTATAAATGCAAAAGGATTCCATGATTTTGCGATGGTTCGTGTGATTGATATTTCTGATCATCTTTATATTGTTGATATTGATAGAGTGGCCTGTGTTACGCCTATGACTTGTTAAAGCTGAATTTATGCTGTCCTTGTGCAGGTCATCTGTATGTTGATTTTTTCTTCTTTGCAAATCTATGGTTTCACCTATATATGTTTTATTGCAAGTATTGCAGGGGATGTGATATATACAGCTTTGGGGGAGATTTTCTTTTCGTTTTGGGGGTTTGAGAATGTTTTTTTAAGGTGATGTTATTTGATGGAATGAGGGTAATATTTTTTGGTAATATTTGTTTTAACGAATATAATGGTAATTGAGGAATTGGTAAAAAGGAGGTGTTGCTATTTTTCGGGGGAAAGGTGCTATAGTACCTCTTTTTTGCTTTGTTAAATGCTTTTGTGATGAAAAACTCAGGATAGTAAAGTGATTTGAAAGTATTGTGGATGTATTTAGTTTCTTGTGCTAAAAGAGGGGGAGAGCATATACGAAAGGCACGGAGAAATAGAGATGACAGAACAGCTAATTTTGTGTTTGGGGAATGATTAGATAGCCAATGTATATAGTTTGGTGCGAATGTTGGTTTTCTATATATAGTAAATTGCAAGTGATTGTTATTCCATGTGATTAAGGTATCGAGGAAGGGGATAGAGTTGTTGGAAGGCATTTCTATCGTATACTGAACTGAAGGATGAATAGAGTTAATATAGTTTAGGACATCATTAGGGTTGGTGTTGTGAGGGAGGGAGACAAAAATGTCATCTACATATCTAATCCATAAACTATTGTTTAATAAAGGGTGGGGTAAAATATGATAAAATTCTGTTAGTTCCATATATATGTTACTGAGTATGGGAGACAGTGGGGATCCCATACTCAGGCCGAAAGTTTGTTTGTAATATTTGCCATTAAAATGAAAGAAGTTATGTTGTAATGAGAGATTAATGAGCTGTTTTAATATATGAAACGGGAAGGCCAATCTCTCATTACAACATAACTTCTTTCATTTTAATGGCAAATATTACAAACAAACTTTCGG
>JABUQX010082339.1:0-10000 GCA_015478945.1 Trachelipus rathkii | reverse complement strand
ATATATACATATATATATATATATATATATATATATATATATATATATTATATATATATATATATATATATATATATATATATATATATATATATATATATAATAATAATAACAATAAAAATAATAATAATAATAATAATAATAATAATAATAATAATAATAATAATAATAATAATAATAATAATAAATAATAATAATGATAACAATAATTAAATAGTTTAAAACCAAAACGATACAGATACATATTTGACTGGGAATATTTTCCCTCCAAATTGCTCTAGTTTCAAGACTCATCATTTCCATACCTTCAAGTTCTAGATATGATAAGTATTGATAAGCGATATTCCTTTTTGAAGTATATATATATATATATATATATATATATATATATATATATATATATATATATATATATATATATATATATATATATATATATAATATATATATATATATATATATATATATATATATATATATATATATATATTATCTTTTGAGATATGTTTATTGTATATATATATATATACACATATATATATATATATATATATATATATATATATATATATATATATTTATATATATATATATATATATATATATATATATATATATATATATATATATATATATATATATATATATATATATATATATATATATATATATATATATATATATATATATATATATATATATATATATATATTTTATATATATATATATATATATATATATATATATATATATATATATATATATATATATATATATATATATATATATATATATATATATATATATATATTTATATATATATCACAATGCTTTCGTTTTACAAACTAATTCCCTCTTTCGGATTTTAGCCCTTCTCTCTGTAACCTTATTTCTGAATTCCTTTTCCCTTTACGGTCTCCTTGTGACAGTTGTTGTAGACAGTCACCGTTAATTACCTAGAATTCAAATCTATTTATAGTGATGTGTTTAGGTTTCTGCTATGTCCTCTACCCCTCTTTTCTACTTTTCACTAATGATCTATCCGTCACTTCATAGGCAATTCACTTTTATGGCTATGACGATCTTACGTTACCTTTTTCATTTAGAAAGCCTTCTTGCAATTAATTGCAGATGCTAGGAGGACGTTCCTTGTGCAACTTAATAACAGAATTTTAATTCTGACAAGGAAAATTGGTTGTTTTCAATGCCTCTAAAACTTTATTCCTTCATCTACTCAAAGCAATCTTCCACACAACTATAAGATGGAGAACGAAACCCAAATCTCCCTCTATCTTTTATTCTTCGAGTTATTATTTCCGTTTATTTTCTTGGAAGAATCATATTGAGCGTCTCTTGCTAGTTTGTTCCTAATTAGGGGTTTGGATCTCCAAGGTAACTTTAGAAATTTCTCACACCATCACAAGTAATTGTCTCACATTTTATTTGTTTCCACACCTACACACACACACACACCCACACACACACACACGCACCTACACACACACACACACACACACACACACACACACACACACACACACACACACACACACACACACACACACACACACACACACACACACACAGTTCGCTTTAAAAGGGTTGAACATGTGATTTTCGTCTCATATTCTCACTGACTCTCCCTCCAATCGAGTTTCTATAGCAGTAGAATTGTTGATTCACTCTCCTTATAACACAGCTCTTCAATGGAAATTTCTCTCCTTTAATCCTTAATTGAAAACCTCCTATTTCGAGGAGTCTCGTGTACCCGAATTTCCACACATTTTCATCTCTTCTCGTTACAGCTCTGTGATGTTATGTTCATTTCTTCCATGTAGTGTACCAGTAAAGTTTGGACACACACCTCCTATTTTCCCCACTTCCTTTGCCCATAAGTCACAGACTATCAAACCTTGTACATTGCTAATCTGTACCACTATGCATTGTGTTTTGAACAATTTCGGCACGTTTGAATTTCCTCTACAAATTTTTTTGTCTCTGGCATTTTAATAGCAGAGGTTATAATATATATATATATATATATATATATATATATATATATATATATATATATATATATATATATATATATATATATATATATATATATATATATATATATATATATATATATAAAAGGGAGAGAGAGAGAGAGAGAGAGAGAGAGAGAGAGAGAGAGAGAGAGAGAGAGAGAGAGAGAGAGAGAGAGAGTCGTAAATGCAAAAACACGACCTCGCTTTTTTAAAATCTAAAACAACGGCAAAATCAAGCGATTTTCTAGTTTTTTTTTTTTAATAATTTTTACTATTTAAATAATTTTTATTGTTTTTCATTATCTATAGCTATTTCATTACTAATTCTCTTGAGACCAGTTTTTTTCACATAATTATACTGAATAAATAATTGGAATTAATAAAAATTAAACTGGCTATTTCTCAGACGCGGTTTTTTTTTAATTATTTTAATTTTTTTGTTGTGCAAAAAAATAATTCACTAAAGGTAAGAAGCTCCAGATATTGACATCATTCTTAGTGCTAAATATTCAGATTTGGATAATCTGTTTTAATTTGTTTTCTAGAACTCGATAACATCACAATCTGATAGAATCAAGTTGCATGTCTGCATCAATAAAATCTGTCATTTATACAGTGCAATTATAAGAAACAAAACTATTTTAAGGATTATTAATAAAGAAGTTACCACTAAATGATAATAAAAAAACAATGTGAAATAGTAAATTAATATAAAATTATGTAAAAAATAAATTAAAAAAGCAAATAAATGAAAAAAAAAGTTTAAAAAAGACCAAAAATAAAAATCTCTCTCTCTCTCTCTCTCTCTCTTTATATATATATATATATATATATATATATATATATATATATATATATATATATATATATATATATATATATATATATATATATATATATATATATATATATATATATATATATATAAAAATATATATATATTTATATATATATATATATATATATATATATATATATATATATATATATATATATATATATATATATATATATATATTTATATATATATATATATATATATATATATATATATATATATATATATATATATATATATATATATATATATATATATATATATATATATATATATATATATAAAAGGCATGATAAGGAATTTGTAATAGAATATTTTAGGGTGGCTAGCAATGCAAATACTGTTGTTTTTTTGTTATTTTTTTTTTTTTATAAAATAGTAAAAATAATCAATATTTTTAAAATTTACACTTGCGAGTTGCAAGTGGCAACCCTCCTCATCTCGAGGCGGAGTTCCTTCATTTGCGCACTGCCTCTGACGTCACGTCAGTTGCGGTCTGACCACGTTGAGGGTAAATAGTGCTTGATTTTTCTTGTAATAAATATAAATTATATGGTAGCTTTTTACGTTAATCATCCCGGTCTCCAAGGAAGAGACCGGGAAATGTAAAGTAGATTAATAGTAACGAAAAGGAGGAGGAAGTATGCGAGTGTTTATTATTAATATTAGATGTTTGCCAATCTCCAAAAATCCCTAAAAAGGAAATGTCCAAAAAGTGTGTAAAAAGAAAAACAACAGAATAGTGAAATCTGTTAATTAATAATTTTGAACTTTTGGTGCTTAGCCTAATTCCTTAACATCATAATTATAACCAAGTTTATTATTGCTGTAAATTAAGATTCAGAGTATTGTTTTACGAGAGATTTACAAAATTATCTTATAAATTAATAGCATCTGCCTCTCGGACCAAGACCTCTTCCATAGTCGGTTATAATGTGTAGTCTCGAACTAGTATGCAAAGTATCATAAAAACGAAATAATAAAGTTGTTTTATATATATATTTCGCAATACTCGCAGGACTATGGATACATCATTTCGTATGCGATTGCGGAAAGGAGAAGGAGTTACGAAAAAGGGACCTCTGGTAAGTTTCTACTATCATATGCGTACGTTAAACCCACATTGCTGTTAATGTTGATACATTGCGCTTTTTTTTTCAAATAGAGATACCATTTTATTTTTCATGTTGCGTTTGAAACCCTAGTTTTTTTTTATTTTTTATTTTTGCGCACGTTTGCCTTGCAATTGTCCTTGTAATATATATATATATATATATATATATATATATATATATATATATATATATATATATATATATATATATATATATATATATATATATATATATATATATATATATATATATATATATATATATATATATATATATATATATATATATATATATATATATATTTTGTCTTTTTAACCAACACACCAAAACATCCCAAAATGCGTCTTCTATATATGGTATATAATACAAAGTTTTGTGTTTCTAGAGTATATGCGTTATGTCGTCTGTTGTGCAGTTCATTTAATGGTATGAGGGCCCATATAGGGGAGGGGCATGGGACATATTAAAAAACCTGGATCTCTGAAGGAAACCAAAGCACCTAGAATTTGTCTGTTTGATGTCCAAAATATTTTTTTTAAAAAGTTTATCTTAAGAAAAACAAAAGAATATTACACCCCGTGATAAAGGATGCTTACTGCTTTTCTCGAATGAGGAAATTTAAGTTAGAGCATCCTGGTTTCTTATTTATTCCTTGTTCTAGTACTCGGCTCTAGGTCTATACTAAATTATATTGTCCATTTCTTGTTCTAGTATCTCATGACCATGAAAAAAATTTATTTTGCATGGTGTAGCATCTTGAGAATAATGAAGAAATGTAAGATCTGGGATATATATATATATATATATATATATATATATATATATATATATATATATATATATATATATATATATATATATATATATATATATATATATATATATATATATATATTAGCAAATGAGAGATGTGATCTAATAGCATGAGAGATTTGATCTAATAGCGTTGGCGAGAGAAATAGCACGCTCTATTGAATGCGTATTCTCTGTGGGAGAACTTCAACTTGTGAGAAATTGATGTGAATAGAATTCTAAAAAATAAAAAACTCCTTTGTAGACTAGACATTATTATTATTATTATTATTATTATTATTATTATTATTATTATTATTATTATTATTATTATTATTATTATTATTATTATTATTATTGCTGCTGTTTTTTTTTTTGTTGTTGTTGTTGTTGTTGTTGTTGTTGTTGTTGTTGTTGTTGTGTATAATGTTGTTATGTTATTTTGAAAGCTCCTTGCTTTGCAGACTGCAAAGTAATTACCCACTGAAAGTTTGTTTTTTTATATATTTGATAGGAGTAGGTAACCAATGTTGGAAAGATGATACTTTCCTTTTAAGTTGGCAAAAAAGTAAATAGCTTTAATGAGGCAGCTTCGTATTTTGTGTCTAGTCTGTCTGCTCTGCAGTAGCCGTATATAAATAAAGAATAAGCATTTGGAAATTGGTATTTCCGGTTGAATTTAATAAAGCCTTTTTACCTGGCCACTTCGTTAAAAGCTAGCTCTATAAGCGACATCGTAAGTTATACTCGATGCGTTGTATGTACGTAACATCATTGTAATCATAACATCTGGCGACTACGGACTATCCCAATCTTTTGCTAACCTTGCTACTCTTGATTTGTTTTGGAATTAAATTTTTTTTATGAAATATGAATTAGCTATAGCTATAGATTATCGATATATTTGATTATGTCTTGTTAGATTACAGGTCTATTTGTATATGAATATGTACAATAAAATTACCAAACAAGCTTATCATATATATATATATATATATATATATATATATATATATATATATATATATATATATATATATATATATATATATATATATATATATATATATATATATATATATATATATATATATATATATATAATTTATTATTTAGAAGACAAAAACGGGGCAAATCATTGAGAAAGTTGAATTGGGACGGTGCACAATCAGGCGATTTCTTCTACCATCTCAATGATTGATATAAAAGAGAAGGAAACTTTGATTCGTCGAACCAAAAATCTACGAGCTGATTATACTTCACTTCCTTGATGAGAGAACATTTCAATATGTTGACCATATAAAGATGGAGGAGGAGGAGGAGGAGGAGAAGAAGGGAATCAGACAGATTTTAAAGTAATTTCACGAAATCGGAACCTACAAAATATTCTTTGAATGCAAGTAGTTTGACATAAATTTTGACGTGTTTTTGCATGTTTTTGTAATGTTTTTTCATGATGGAAAATTTGCCATTTGCACTTATTTAATACCCGACATAATATAGCTAAGCATAAATATAGAACGTTGGAGCTATTATGGCATTGATAGATTATAATGATCAAAAGTATATTAAAATATCAGTTTTGAAATTTTGAAAATGTTTAATTAATTGGAATTACAAATCAAATGAGGTAGGCTTTCATCTGTTTTATGATTATAAAAAAAACAACAAAAAATAAACTAATTATGAATGTTTACTTAAAATTTTGAGATACCGGTATAACTAAAATATCAAAGTAGGACCATTTTATTAATAATATTAAAAAAGTTCTAGGATTTTTTTTTGTAAAATTATAATTTTTTCCCACCAAATTTTACAATATTCGTTTTAAAAAAAATGAAACCTGAAGTTTCTTTTAAATAATTCCGAGAAATTTCTTGTATTCTTATATATGTTATTGCATAGTTTTCAATTATATATAGCTACCGTATATATTTGATTAGTCTGATAATTTTTTTTTCATTTTTTATACATTCGTATAATAGAATATTAACTTTAAATTATTATGTGAAGCAACTTATTTAATTTTTAAGTGAATTTTCTTTAGACGAATTAATAATAATAATAATAATAATAATAATAATAATAATAATAATAATAATAATAATAATAATAATAATAATAATAATAATAATAATAATAATAGCAGCAATTAGGTAATTATAATTATTAGCTATATGAATCTTTATATTAACAATTACCGTATATAAATAATGGCTTAATTTAAATGGTAAATTTTAAGGGTAAATGTATGCCTGAATACGACGAATTAAAGTGCATCATAGATGCCAAATTATTAATTGGCAATTTCTTCTTTCTGAAAATCATAATGTTCAAATTTTACAATCTTATTTATTTTCATAAACAGCTGATTATCACGCATATATATATATATATATATATATATATATATATATATATATATATATATATAGAAAAAAATAGATATATATATATATATATATATATATATATATATATATATATATATATATATATATATAGCTATATATATATATATATATATATATATATATATATATATATATATATATATATATATATATATATATATATATATATATATATATATATATATATATATATATATATATATTTATATATATATATAAAATCTTTGCATACTAAAAAAATGGGAGAAAGAAACAAATATGTGTCAGTTTGAACTTTTAAAACTTGCTTGCCAAATCATTTGAATAGGGTGACTTAAAATTTGGCTAGTTTCATTACTAAATATTTTGCATGATTCATAGTTATTTAGTTGCATATAGGCATGATATGCAAAATCTTTGATCATACATTCTTCCCCAATTGAAGTATCAATAACTATGTTTAATGTAATGAAGTGTATATGTTTATACTCGATCGAAGTATCAATATGCTTGAAATATAATGAAGTGTAATAATAATAATAATAATAATAATAATAATAATAATAATAATAATAATAATAATAATAATAATAATAATAATAATGGGAAAACATGTTTGCCATATTTTCTTTTCACCTGTTATGGTGGGAAAGGTTTATCACAGATATGTGTAGCTTCTTTAGACAAGGCGATTTTAAAGAGCAACAGACTTCTTAAAAAGCAGCAGGTACCAGTGTGATTTTTTTTTTTTTTTACAAACATATTTATTTTGGAGAATTGTATTAATTGTGAAATCAGCCCCAGTATTGAATCCTTGTGTGATAGGGTTTAAAATTGAATCCTATTTGAGACGGTATGACAGCTCTTTTAAAGTTACCCTAAAATACCAGCATACAAATTTTCCCTCAGTTTATATTTGATATTCCTCCCCTTCCCTCGTAGATCATTAGAATTAATTACTTGATGTCGACAATAATAATAATAATCTTTGATTAAGAAATAACCATATGGACTGAGTAACAGATACACGCACAGGCATATACCGTATATATATATATATATATATATATATATATATATATATATATATATATATATATATATATATATTTATAAAAATATATATATATATATATATATATATATATATATATATATATATATATATATATATATATATATATATATATATATATATATATATATATATATATATATATATATATATATATATAAAATTTTTCAACTACGATTGGTTTAAGAAATTTGAAAATATATTAGGCTGTCCGACTTACAATTACGCTGTAGGCAAAATAAGGTGAAATTAACCTTAATTTTTTTTTCTAGTATGCTTTAATCATCAACATTCAATATGTAGCTACGTCAACCATGGTTACGCGTACAATGTCTAGACTGCATTCAAGCTCCTTTATCAAATTATCTTTTTTCAACTCGATTTGAGAGATGTAAAAATGACCCATAACAAAACTTCCACAAAAAGAACCACAAGGCGTTAGATTTGGTAAGATATATTGCCAAACTATTTTAACACTATTGCCAATCTACCGATTTTGTAATTCTCGTTCAAAAAATCACCAGTCCAATGTATATTACTTGTCGTGTGATACCTCACATAACACATTAACTTTGGGACTGTTTCTTGACATTCAGCAGTGAATTTTTTCGCCTAACTCCATATTCTGATATTTTTTTTTTCTAAAATATGTTGAACTACGGTATCCGATTTTGTTGCAGCAAACTAATCAGAATATTGCTCCTCTTTTTAGGATTCATGGATAGTGAGCAAAAATAACATGACCTGCGTGGAGCGCCAGTTATCTGATATATATATATATATATATATATATATATATATATATATATATATATATATATATATATATATATATATATATATATATTTTATCTATTATATGTATCAAAATATATATATATATATACGGTATATATATATATATATATATATATATATATATATATATATATATATATATATATATATATATATATATATATATAAATAATATATATATACAAACACACACTACATATGATAAGGACAGTTAATTCCCCTGCTGGGTTTCGAACTCACACCCTCGCTATTGGTAAAGCAGGCGTGTTACCACCTGACCACGATGAGCTAAAAGGAAACCCACCGTTTACCTCTGAAAGATTACTATCTTCCCAGAAGAATAAGGCATGTCAGTACTTAGACAGTGACCTTTGGCAGACCTCCCCGCTCACACTCGGGTCAAGGGTCACACAGGGTTTGATTCAGGGAGCAATGGTATCAGTAACAAATTTAGAACTGCTAATACACGCTATGTATATATAATCATCCCTAGGCTTTCTTACCTAACTGGGTTTCGAACCCACACCCTCGCTGTTGGTAAAGCAAGTGTGTTACCACCTGACCACGATGAGCTAAAAGGAAATCCACCGTTTACTTCTGAAAGATTACTATCTTCCCAGAAGAATAAGGTACGTCAGTCTGACAGTGAACCTTTAGCTCATCGTGGTCAGGTGGTAACACGCCTGCTTTACCAACAGCGAGGGTGTGGGTTCGAAACCCAGTTAGGTAAGAGACTAATTGTTCTTACCATTTTACGAACTGTGAGCGTGTGTTAGCAGTTCTAAATTTGTTACTGATATATAGTATATATATATATATATATATATATATATATATATATATATATATATATATATATATATATATATATATATATATATATATATATATATATATAAATTGAAGTGCCTCCCCATGTTTTCGGTTCACGAGCCGCCACTGATATATATATATAT
>JABUQX010082338.1:22500-29187 GCA_015478945.1 Trachelipus rathkii | reverse complement strand
ATAATAATAATAATAATAATAAATTAATAATATAATAATAATAATAATATAATATTAAATAAATTAAATAATAAAGTTAATTCTTCTAACTGTAAAATAAATGAGAGGAAATATTAATAATGAATATAATTAAAAAATAATAATAATTATTATGATAAAATTATTAATTATAATAATTAATATTTAATATATATAATAATAATAATTATATAATAAAATAATAAATAATAATATAATTATAATAAATAATAGGATAATATATAATTAGATAATATATATATTAATTAATAATAATAATAATAGTAATGATAATATTGTAATAATCATGATAATTTTATATTTATCAATAAAAACATAATTTCTTGCAAAATTATTATGCAGTAAACTTCATTTTCATAATTAATAATATTAATATAATAATAATAATATTAAATATATAATAAATAATAATAATAAATATATATAATAATATAAATAATAATAATTAATAATATAAAAGTGTTAAAATAAAAGTGTTAATAAATAAAAAATAATAAATAATAATAATTAATAAATAAGTGTTAAATTGGAGATTTTGATTTGTGGAAAAATGGTAATGTATTTAAACTTTCAACAGTGTGTTAATCGCTGATTCAAAAGAAAAAACTATGCGATTTTTTGCATCAATTGAACGAGCGGGACAAGGAGAAAAAGTATTAACATTAAGAGATATAACTGTAAAGTTATGAAAATTAGTTCAAAGCCCAAAAAAGGATGTGATTCTCAATCGGGGCTTTATATCATAAAGGTGATATAGAAAGCATATCAAAGTCTAGTGAGTACTACCATTAGGGATGGACCTTCGTCTTTTGAGAGGTGATGAAAAGGGGGATCGACTATAGGGTTGCGAAGGTGGTATATATGGTATATTAAGTCTTAAGATAATTATGGAAAAACGGAGGTGATGTTGCTAAGAAAAGCGTGAGAGATATGAATTTGGTGTATGTTTGAGTAGATATATAGTTATGCAATGATTTGTAGCAGATAGAGACGTGGCATTAAATTGAAATGATTAAGATGAGAGAGATTTAGAGTGTGGTATATATATATGAGTTCTAGCAGTGAGGCAAGATATCGTGTGAGTGAAGGAGGTAAAGATCAGAGAGAACTCGCATAAGAAGTATATAAGGTATTGCGCCTGCTTATAATTGTGTTAGTATATTATTATATATAGGATACATTAGAAGTATATGTGAATAGAGAGAGTGATCTGAAGTGAAGTTATGGTAGTATGATAAAGAAAGGTATTATTATATGACGAGTGAGTAGGGTATAGTGCAAGTGAAAGGTACGGAGAGCTCAGAGTTATGAGAGTTGGAATGGACTAACACTAATATGGGAGCGTACGCTAAGCGTAGGCGCAGAGAGTGCAGGAAGGAGAGAGAATGAGCCTTAACTACCGCATAGATTATTGAGTCACTTGAAGAAGAGTTCTGGAAATTCCTTAATGTCTTCATAGTATTTGAACAGCCCTGGGCAGAGAGAGTGTTAGGTATTTGAGTGAGTTATGCTAGTACTAGCAACTGGCAATCCCTGAGATATCGTCCAGTAAGGTTGAGAGAGGAGATTTAAAATTATGAGAGTAGAAATAATAAGATAGTATTTTGGAGGCACACACAGGAGAGAGTAGTATAAAGTGAGAGTGAGTGAGTATATTGTAAAAGTAAAAATCACACGTAAGATATATAAGAAATAAAGATAAAAATGGAGAGTATATTAGTTGAGTGAGTAATGTGAGCAGAACAGTACACTCATGTGAAGTATTATGTATTAGATATGGAGTGAACAGTAATATAATAATTAATAATACACTTTACTTTAATGAGTAAATTATATAAGAGTTATATAATTATATTACATATAGTGAGAGAAATATAAATAATAATGAGATTTTTTTGCAATATTTAATATAAGAGTGAGAGATTATTCCAGCTAAATAAGAGATGAGTAGAGAGTAAAGTTAGAAGAATAAAAAGAGTAATAATTGAGTATAGAGATATATTGGCAGAATAATGAAGGATGGAGCATAGAGGTATGACACTAAATAATATTAAATTATTTATATATGTATATAACATGCAGAAGAAAGAGAAATTGCTAAGTTGGAGACTCTGAAGGTCTTTTGTAGGATGAGCACACTTAAATAGCGCGATAGATTGGCTATGCAAACGAAAGGATCAAGTATAAGTCTGTATGTTTGTTTGGGAGTGGGAGATTCTAGTTTGTCTTTTGAACAAGTAGGATTTACGTAGCAATTTGTATATTAACGGTAGGGATGGAGTAATTTCTGTATAGGCGTACTAATATTAAGTATATGTGAGAGAGTATAACACATATGGTCTCATGGAGGAGATGAAATACCAGAAGAAATATAAACAGGAGAGGTTAAGAGGTAAGTTCAATAAAACCACTGAATTAGATTGCTTAGAAATGAGAGAGAATACAAGAAGTGTGATGATTTATAATGAGGAAATAGCCATTGTTGGCCAAGGAATTCTAACTTTGTATGCATAGAGGACTTTCCAACAGGAATTCTTTTATGTAGAGTGAGGGTAGTAATATGGTTTTTTGTTAAGGACCACACTACTATGGTAGCCAGGAGGTATATTATATAGAACCCAACACTATATATATATATGACGATTATGTATATATGCACCTAATAAGTGAATAATAGGTCATATCGCGGTCCCGAGAGTGAAAGCTTATGAGGTGTAGAGGTTATTCACATGAGACTTATATAATATTTTAGCGTACCGTTAAGTCATCAACTAAATTATATGAGTTATTAATTATATCGAGGGGGCGGTAAGGCTGGGCTTTCTTTTTCGACTTGTGTCATTTCTTCTACTTCCGCACCTTACCATCCCTAGAGGCTAAAAAGGGATAGATGATATATAAATATACTATATATATATAGTATATATATATAAGATAATTAATATATATTAGTATAAATGATAATATATTATAATAATATATATATATACTATATATATAGATATATATATGTTGTTTGTGTTGGTTTTTATTTTTTTTTATTATTTACTATATATATTATTATATATATATTATTATATATATATATATTATATATATATATATAATATATACAGGGTGTCTCACAAGTTATGTTACAGCGGTGTATCCCAGTACGGGATGTTTAAGTATGAAAAATGTGTAAGAATATAAGTTCGATTATTTAATTCATTTATGGAGGGATGGGATATTTGTTACGGGATTTGGTGTTCTGCGCACCGCGCAATACGAAAACCAGGCGCACAAACAATGAGAATTTGTCAGATGGGATGATATATTTTTAATAATGGCTTCTGTGAAATGCCATAATAAATTTGAGGAGGGCTCTTCTCTCGCCATTATTTGATAGCGGTTTGTTCGTTTCCACCATTGCACCATGAAACACTAGTACCGGTCCTCCGTAGACATTCATGGTGGCCTACAAAATGCCGAACACGTGTCAATATGAAATATATAAGGGGTTAAATACAATAGGTATATCCAATAGTTATTTAAAAATATCGATAAGCTAACAAAAATTATAAAATTAAAAATACGCTTAAATGCATACCCTTTTAGATACATTGATATGTAGCCTAATAATACGGCATGTGGATGTGTACAACCAACTAACAGCTAGCAATTGAGGTTATGTCATAAACCTAGCAATTATGGCGAATAAAGTGTGGGTGAAACGTATAACTTCAGAGTGGTTTTGTTTAGTCAGAACCATAACATTTGGAACATGCACGTGACCAGTATACACAGGACATGTTGGAGGTGGTACATTAAGCAAACCCAGGAAATGGCTCGCAGAATTGCTGCAGAATATGAACAACGTTATCCACATCGAGACCCCCGAGCCAACATGGGCATTACATAGAGTTTTAAGCGTTGCAAGGTACAGGGTGCGATAGTTTCAACCGGAGGCCCCTCTCAACTATGGGAGGGGGTCGTGTCTGCGTACATTCGACGTCGAACTGGACGTTCTGGTATACACCCATGAAAAAATCCAACGTCCTCAGTACGGCAGGCTAGTTCGGTCCTGGGAATATCGAAGGAAACCAATACGACGGATTCATGTTTCATACAACATGTATCCATATAGGGCACACATTGTGCATGATTTGCATCGTGGAGAGCACAACAACGGTGGCTGGGATTCCTCGCTGTCATTGTTGCCTTCTAATGGATGTACCAGACTTAATGGAAACTATCTTATGGACCAATAAAGTCTGGCTTAACGCAATAAGGTATTGTATATTGACAGGTGGAATTTCAGCATGGGCGGAAACAAAACCCGCACATATAACATTCACGTAAGCCATCACCAGGTCTGCATAATAGTCAACGTTTTGGTGTGGTAGTAGCCTCAATAGTAGTGATTAATTGGGCTCTAACGGTCTTCGAGGGAAATTTGATAGGACAGCGTTTCCTCCATTTCCTGCAGACCCGTCCTTGTTGACCTCCTGGGTGATATACCTTTAAGGACACAACGAAGAATATATTACCAACAGTGAAATGGGTGCACGCACATAATGGGGCAAGCCATAATGACGACCTACCATCGAGGCATGAACGCTTTTCCGGGAGGATGGGATCGGAAATCTGGTCCATATACCCCCGCGCCCATGGCCCTGCGTGTTGCACTGGAGAATACCGACTTAAAGCACCAACTGGACTACTTTCATCGTGGGGGTAGACTCAAACATAGCCAGCGTGTACGGGCTGGGTTTAAATGACCCAGTAACCTGCGTCCGATGATCATTTCGCCGTCAAATAACGCAACGATGTAGGGAAATCAAACACTGGCATCAACTGTCATTGGGCATGCAATGGAAACCTGGCTGCCAGGGGGCTGAGGCATGTATTCGCTGGCTATGGAATGTGTCTTCGAAGCGAACTTATGTAAATCTTTGTATGTACAGGAAGTTGAATGACTCTAACGTTCTTCTCCTTTTTGGGCATGCTGTGGATAAGATTCATAGGTGTAATTTGCTATGAATGACTATTAAGCAAACGTTATTACTTACATGTATCTGATATTATGGAGCTGGTCTTGAATACCATTGTTTTCTTCAAGCTTTTTCACATTCACTGTTTAAAACTATTGTTGGTAATACATTGACGCGTTTACGAAAACTGTAACATGTAAACTGTATTTATTAAAAGCAAATAACATGTCTTGCAGAGGCAGTCTAGTTGTTTATTTGGAATAACATTGCGTGGAAACGAACAATCGTATCAAAAAATGGCGAGAGGAAGAGCCCAAACGCATTTTTTATGTGCATTTCACAGAAGCCAATAAAAAAATATATCACCTATTCCCATTTGGCATTCTCATGTTTGTGCGCGGTGTTCGTATTGCGCGTGCGCAGTGACACCACTCATATAAACAATCCGAATCCTCCTTACATAAATTAAATAATCGAAGCTTATATTCCTTGACAAATAGTTTCAAACGTTTTCAATACTTAAACACATCGCCTTAGGTGATAATACGATGGGGCCGACAGCTGGTAACAATACTCGTATGAGACAATACACCCTAAATATATAGTATATATTTATATATATTATATATATATATTATACCTATATATTATCATATACTTATATAATAATATAGTATAATATATAGTATATTATATATATATATATGATATATATCCATCTAATTTTTTTTTCCATTGTTATTTTTTTATTTTCACAGATTGGAGGCCAAACCATGGTAGCGGTGCGGTGCGGTGGGCGATGATGCACGTATTGTAGGGATGCCGCACCGACACCACTGAATTTTTATCTCGTGCTCCGCACACACACCGCACTTTTTTTTTTCTTCTTTCTTTTTTACAACGCACCACACCAACGTGACGTTGGAATGTTTTGATGCGCACCAGAACGCAAACGTCGGACCAAAAAAATGAGACGCACCACGCACCGCAGCCGCACCGCACCCCGGTGCGTCGGCCAACTAATAATAATATACAATATATATATATATATATATATCTATATAATATATGTATGTGATTGAATTATATATATAATATATATATATATATATATATATTTATTTAAAAATCTGGTATACATTTATTCGTATTGAAAGTATATTATATATTAATATATTATTATATATATATATATCATATATATATTATATATATGATACTATTATATTATTCATATATATACTGATATATATATATTACATTTTATATATATATATTATTTATAATATATATAATATATATATTATATATCTATATATATTATATATATATATATTATATATATAGTATAAATATATAATATATATATAACTAATTGATATATTAGTATAATATTTATTAATATATTATATATATATATATATATATATATATATAATATATATATATTATATATAATGATATATATTATATACTATATATGATATATATATATATATATATATATCTTAAAGCTTTCTTCTTTTTGCAACGAACCTTTGATTTCTTCTACTAGGTGATTGACCCCTTTTTTTTAAACAACTTATCAAAATGTTGAAACAATGATTGACATTGTTGACTGTCAATGTAGAATTTTAAAAGGTCTATCAATAAAACGGGGGCGAATCAACTTTTA
>JABUQX010082338.1:15000-17500 GCA_015478945.1 Trachelipus rathkii | reverse complement strand
GAGGTTCCTGACTCAGATGAAGATTTGTTTGACTCTAATGCTGGAGCATCGGGTGCTGCAGATATGCCATATATCCCAGACGAATCAAATGCAACACCACACATGATTACGCAACCGGAACTAAATGATTTAGTACGAGACCTGTATTTGTCAAAACAGCAAGCTGAAATCTTAGGTTCACGCCTGCAGGAGTGGAATTTGTTAGATCAAAAGGTTAATATTAGTATATATAGAAATAGAAACAGGAATTTAGAGAAATATTTTACAAAGAGTAACTTAATATGTTCATGTTCCGATGTTAATGGACTTATGCGTGAGCTTGGTATTCCGTATTTAGATGGTGAATGGCGCTTATTCATAGACGCTTCAAAAACTAGCCTAAAAGCCGTCTTATTGCATAACTCAAACAAGTTTCCCTCAATTCCGGTTGCGCATGCTGTTGGAATGAAGGAAACCTATGAAAGTATGTCCGAAATATTGAAGGCTATTAAATATTATGACCACACATGGCTTATCTGTTGTGATCTGAAAGTTGTTGGACTCCTTCTTGGTCTACAGGGAGGATTCACCAAACACTGTTGTTTTTTGTGTTTATGGGACAGCCGGGATACTAAGCAACATTACGTACGAAAAACATGGAGAGAAAGAGATACATTTACCCCGGGCAAAGAGAATGTTAAGTATAAGCCCTTTGTAGATCCTAAGCGAGTTATTTTACCACCATTACATATTAAACTTGGATTGATGAAGAATTTTGTGAAGGCCATGGATAAGGAAGGAGATGGATTTAAATATTTATGTGACGTTTTTCGTGGCTTAAGTAACGCTAAATTGAAAGAGGGCGTTTTCGTCGGACCGCAGATTCGACAACTACAACGTGACCCCGCTTTTGACAAGAAATTAAACCATGATGAACTATCTGCATGGAATTCCTTCAAAGACGTTATTACAGGCTTCCTTGGAAACAAACGAGTTGAAAATAGCGATCGTATAGTAGAGAGGTTGCTAGTTAATTACAAGAACTTAGGCTGCAGAATGTCACTAAAAATACATTTTTTACATTCTCATCTGACATTCTTTCCACCAAATCTCGGGGCAGTAAGCGATGAACAAAGTGAAAGATTCCACCAAGATATACAGCAAATGGAGAAACGTTATCAGGGCAGATGGGATGAAGCAATGATGAGTGATTACTGCTGGTTTCTAAAAAGAGAAGACACTTCAGAACATAAAAGAAAAATTAGTTTCGAAAGTTTCCGAATGAGTTCCTTTCATGCTGCCATTTGCCGTCGCACAAATTCAGGAAACATTAAGGTAAAATATATATGCATTTTTATATGGTTAATGCATTATACATACAATGTTTTATTACTCGGTGACATTCATAACTCTGTAAATTGACTATAAAATTAATTAATTATTATTATCAATTTAATTAATATTAATAAAAATTAATAAAAAACATACGCATATTTGGAGGTATTATACCTTAACTATTGGAGCTTGTAAAACTCAAAAACTATGCGTATACAAAGAATTCTGATAATCATTTTCGGAATCTGCATGAAAAATACGTATAGTTTTACCAAATTTTATTTCAGTTACGAATAATTTCCCAAAATTTGTTGACCAGTGTTATTTGCCGACTAGTTTCGGGTAAGAATCCTTCTTCCCATTTTCAAGACTTACAATATAATGATAAAATTTTAAACATAATATATAATAAAATCATTTAAAAGTTAAAATAATATAAAGTTGAAATAAATAGACCATATAGATAAATTAATGATTACAATAATATGTGGTTAAGAGTTCATGATTTAAACAAAACCTCACTTCAGTATTAAAGACTGTTAAACTTAGATTTTCATTTAAGGTCGGTTTGAGATGCCAAATATACAAGGATTCTAACAACTGAAGATCGGGTTCCTCAGTTTGGGACAATATTCCAAAATTCGTATCCTGTATATGGTCGTTTTCCTGAAGAGAATGAGCATTTATAGCTGAATAGGGGGGATGATGTAAATGGTCTAGAGTTCTAAATGAAATACCTTTATGCTCAGCAATACGTATGGAAAGGCTTCGTATTGTCTTTCCTATGTAGGTGGCATCGCAGTCACCGCACTTGTAATAATTTATTACTGAAGAAGGCGTAAGGTAAAGTGGTTATCTTTAAATTAAAAATATTTCACAATTTTTTCAATCGAAAATATATATCTAAATTTAAACTGTGTAAAGTTTGTTTTTAAAACCACACCAATTTTACGTCGAATTTTGTAACTGATTTTTCACAGAAAGGCAACCTCATATACAAAATACCCTTAGGAGCTGTTAATTTAGCCTAAGATTTGTCTTTAAATTTTGTTGAAAGTAATTTTCGAAAAGTTAAGTCAATTATAAATTCTGGGAACCCATTCTTCAGAAATAATGTTTTCTGGAAATCAAGTTTTTTTTATAAATTAACATAAGATGACGAAATTTTGTATCCCTTGCCAAAAAA
>JABUQX010082337.1:17500-20344 GCA_015478945.1 Trachelipus rathkii | reverse complement strand
GTTAAACCATTCTCCCTCTCCGGACATAGTCTTTACTCTACACTTACTATCTACATAAGTGCTCTTTATTGCTTTTATTAATTTCCCAGGTATTTCATATTCTATTCTACTCAGTTCCCTCCACAACAGCTCCCTTGGCACTCTATCAAACGCCTTTTCTAGGTCTACGAAAGCTGCGTATGTTTTCCTATTAAATTCCCAGTTCTTTTCACTTATCATCTTCAAAGCAAACACCAGATCTATAGTTGATCTCCCCGGTCTAAAACCATGCTGCCACTCCTCTAGCTTGTGTTCCACCACCTCTCTCAGTCTTCTCTCCAATATCCTCTCATAGATCTTCGCAGGGTGCGACATTAATGCAATCCCTCTGTAGTTACCACATTCTGTTTTATCTCCTTTTTTATATATGGGGCAGATTGTTGCCCTACTCCATTCACTAGGTACCACTTCATCTCTCCAACACCTATTCATCAGATTTAACATTCGTCTTGTCCCTTCATCTCCCATTTCTTTCAGCATCTCCGCAACTATTCCATCTTCTCCAGCCGCCTTTCCGTTCTTCATATTTCTCAGCGCCACCATCATCTCCTCCTCCGTGATCAACCACTCCTCCTCTCCTCCATCCTCCAACAAATCAAACTCTTGCAGTCTCTCCTCCACTACGCCCTCCACATTGTACAAATCTTCAAAGAATCTCCTCCATCGTTCGTCAATCTCCCTTTGATTTACTATTAGAGTTCCATTTTCGCCCTTTATAGCTCGTGCCATTGGTGTCGAGCTTTTCCTATAATTCTTAGCTATATTAAAAACCAGCTTTCTTATGCCTGTCACATCTTCCTCCAACTCATTTCCAATCTTTTCCCAGGTGGTTTCCTTTTCTATCCTTTTCACTCTATCAGACTCTCGCCGAGCCTCTACATATTCTCTTCTCTCCAGCTCACCTCTCGTTTTTATCCATCTCCTAAAACATCTCATCTTCTCTTTTACAGCAGTTTTAACACGTTCTGTCCACCATGGTGTTTTCTTCTTTTTTGTTCCTCCTACCATTTTTATTCCCATCGCCTCTTCTGCGCTTTTTAACACCGCTTCTTTAAAGGTGTTCCAACACTCCTCAGCACCTTGCCCCTCCTCCTCCGCTGTCATGTTATTTCTTATTTGTCTTTGATAATTCTTTCTTGGATGCAAAGTAGGTTTCTTTAATATCATCTTACCCAACACCATACGGTGGTCTGCATCTCCAGACACGGATGGTACACTCCTTACATCTCTAAACATCTCTTTTTTATTAGTCAATATCAAATCTATCATGGATTTCTCCACATAGACTTCCCTTTCTCTGTTCCATCTATACCATGTCCACTTATGGCTTTCTCTGTGTTTATAACAGGTGTTCATAACTGTTAACCCATTCTGTAAACAGAAATCTATCACCCTCTCTCCAGCTCTGTTTCTCTCGCCAACGCTGAAAGCTCCTATAACATTCTCCACACCTCTTCTCTGTGTTCCAACATGTCCATTTAAATCTCCCATTATCACTATTCTTTCCGCATATGGTGCCCTATTTTTAATTTCCTGCAATTCCCGGTAAAACTCCTCCTTATCAGCCTCAGTTCTTCCCTGTTGCGGTGCATACACCTGTATAACACTTATACCCATGTGTTCCATTTTGATTGAAAACATCATTATTCTTTCGCCCCCATAATCTACACTTTCCACTCTCTGTGCCATCTCTTCCGTTAAAATTACTCCCACCCCATGTCTGTGTGCCTCTCCACCGCTGTAAATCAGTTGGTAGTTATTATGTATTGTTTTGCTTCCACTTCCCAATAGTCTGGTCTCACAAACTCCCAAAACATCCAGCCTCCTCTCCAGCATCAGCTCCACCATCTCCTCCTCCTTACCCCTCAGGGTTACAACATTCAGGGTGGCCACTCTAAGACTTCTCCCAGAAGTATTTACATTTTCAGGTCCTTTACCGCGCGGTCGTCTCCGTCTAAACAATCCGTAATTCCGAGGCAGAACAAGAGTTTCTTGAGCAATGTCACTTCGCCAGCGGCTTGCTAGGCCTGTCCTGGTTGCAGTTTTGGTCCACGGCTCCTTATTTATATATTTCGGAGCTACCCTCAGTTGAGGGTCCTCCCCCATCCGCCACCTGGGGGACGCGCCTGGTAGGGGTTAACTCCCCCCCAGGATATATATATATATATTAGGGATGTGCCGAATATTCGGTAAGTATATACTACTATATATATAATATATATATTTTTTAATTTAAATAATGGTAATATACTATATACTATAATATAATAAATATATATTATAATATAATATACTATATATATAAATAATAATACTATATAATATACTAACATATATATAAAATATATATATATAATAATATAATATATCATATATC
Organism: Trachelipus rathkii; assembly: GCA_015478945.1. Lineage (NCBI taxonomy): Eukaryota > Metazoa > Arthropoda > Malacostraca > Isopoda > Trachelipodidae > Trachelipus > Trachelipus rathkii. The sequence goes on along the minus strand of JABUQX010082337.1, from coordinate 17,928 downwards.
ATATATATTTATAATATATATCCTAATATATACCTATATATATATATACTAGTATATAATAATAACTATATATATAAATAGTATATATATATTGAATATTATATATTTACATATTTAGATATTATATATATAGTATATATATATCATATACATATATAATATAATATATATATATATATATAACACTATATATAATACTATATATAATATATATATATACTATATATATATATATATATATATTATATATATACTATATATATATATTATATATATATATTATATATATATCAAATACATATATAATATATATACTATATATAACTATATATCTATATTTATATATATATATATATATTATTAATATATTATATATAATATAATATATATATTAATATATATTATATTATATATTATAATATAGTATA
>JABUQX010082337.1:0-5000 GCA_015478945.1 Trachelipus rathkii | reverse complement strand
TAATAATAATACATATATATATGCATGTATGTAATAATAATAATAATAATAATAATATCACTTGTAATATAATATATATATATAATATGTGTATACCATAATAGCATAACATCTCCAATAATATAACATATATGTATGTATATATATATATATAGTAATATTATATATATATATATATAACATATATATAATATATATATATATATATATATATATGTATATATATATATATATATATACTATATAATATATATATATATATATATATATATATATATATATATATATGTATAATAGCAACATTAATATTTTTATATGTAATCTAAATATATATTTATAGATATCTAATATATAGATATAATAACAACAATAATATATATATATATATATATATATATATATATATATATATATATATATAATAATATATAACATATATATATATATATATGTAATGGATTGGTTGAAAGATGTTAAATTATCGTCATAAACGCCACTTCAAACAGATAAACAATTCCTTGGCCAGGCCCCCGTGACAATACAACCAACTATCACTTTTCAAGATTCTCAAACCTATATTGTAACAGTATCCAGACCTCCTGTTGAATGAGTTACTGGCCTGTGCAATACTACAGTGCAATTTTATACTTTAAAACTCACCAGCGTATACTCACAAGATCCTTCCAGGCGAAACAACAGTTTGACCGAAAGTTCGTTTGCTATCATTGAAAACCGTCCAGTCAATTGTGTAACCGTTATTCAAAAGAATTCACATGTTTATGATAATGTTTGATCATGAAATCAATGACTTTAAGACCAAAATAGCTATCTGAATATTTAAATAAATAAGAAAAATAAATTATCTTTGGAAACAGAAAACTACTGGAATAAATTTAAAAAAAACTATAATAAAAAAAAAAAATATGAATATGTACTGCTTTCACAAAATTAAGTTTTATATATCCATGAACATGCAGTTAGATGTCCACAGATATCTACATACATGCGCACCGAATATATAGAACTTCAGTACCAAATATCAATTATATTTTATGCCTGAAATATATACTTTGCAATACAGATCAACGACCATATATATATATATACATGCGATATGTACATTTACATGTGCATCAATGTATATATGCAAACAACTGTTAAACAATAGTAAAGTACTCTAACATTAAATTTATACAGATCCTCGCCCATAAATATGTATATAAAATATATAAATATTTATGTTCAAAAATGTGTATAAATAAACAAAATATATTAATAAAAATATATAGACAGATTGATTTGATAGGTAATCTTTAATCTTAACTTGAAAATTTATCAGATTTGAAATTTACAGCAAACGTCGATTTGTCAATGTGACCAAGTAATTAAATGAACAGCTGACTTTTACTACCAGATTCTCTAATGCAATGAGTTGCCAATTAGTGAATAAATAAATCCTTTGTTACAGACAAAAATTGTGAATACAAATATTAACCATAAGTTAATAAATAAATATTAAACTTACAAATTGTTTTATATTTACCACCACAAAATATTAGTTGCGAAACTTCATAAAATAAATTGCAATAAATACAAGCTTACCTGCCAGTAATATCTAGCAACTATTCCAATGCAACACACTTTATAAATGCGTATTCTGCAGACGACGCTTTGACATAACAATGCAATATAAAATATACTCTACTTACAATTGCTTTAAAATCACAAAGCAATCACCTCAATAATTTTACAATAAACTGACAGCAATATTTCCATCAAAGAAATTATATTACCACATTTAATTTAAAACACATATATTTACTTTTGTAATATAAAATATATTAAACATATGATATAACTTACAAACTAACAAATAATAAAAATCGATCGAGGCATTAGTAGCTACCAACTGTATAAACCTTAGTTAACAACAATGAAAAGCGGAAAGATCAAAATTATTCTTACTTTTATTATTTATACGGATTCAAGTAATTTAGATTACGCCTCTTGACGAATCACAAACCTTAAAAACAGTAAGTCAAATGATGTATATATTTATCAATTAATTTAGTAACAAATATAAATATATACAAGACATCTAAAGGAGGGGCGGGATTGGTAGTCCTTGTAATATCGTACTATATTTCAAGGAATAACAATCTTACATTCCAATCAGAATAAGAAATTCATGAAAATCGGACTTTATGGGCTACCACACCTCAACAAAAAAATACATTTATATTCAAATAAAAATGTTTATATATATATATAATAACCAACCATATATATATATATATATATATATATATATATATATATATATATATCTTTCTATATATATATATATATATATATAGCATAATATACTAATATATATATATATATCATAATAATAATATATATATATATATATATGTATATATCTCCATATATAATCATTTATACAAAATATAGTAATACGCGGTTTCACTTTATAAATTTTAGCTTCTAAAAATATTAATAATAATAATAATAATAATAATAATAATAATAATAAAATAATAATAATAATAATAATAATAATAATAATAATAATAATAATAATAACAATAATAATATTAAAAAGCTTTGACAACACGACCAATGACAATTCAGATTTTAAAAATAAGTCTTAAAGATGAGTTCTCATTGGTTGTTATTTCTCCTTACAATAAAAGAACATATTTACAGTATTTTTGACTGGGCCTTTGCAGCATACGGTAAGTATATAGATAAAGAAAACAAATATTTGCAATAGCAATACCTGACCTCTATTTTAAACAAATAAATGAAAACAATTTAGCATTATGTACCACTGCACATTACGCTGGCCCGCAACATGAAACCGTAATATTTTGCTTTATTTTATAATGATCATTGTGGTTTCATTTTCACAGCGCTCCTTCTTCTGTAGGGGCTTCTGAAGACGAACTCAATGTATCATCGGCATACGATCTGCTGGAGTCTTTGTAGACCAGTCTTAAGAGTATTCGGGTGTTCGTGCCGGGTCAGAGAATATTTGAATCTATTTTCGACAAAATAGTCGGCCTCATTCCTTTCGTCCAATATTCCTACCATGACCTTATTTGCCGGCATTTTTCTTTGATACACAATCATCAGTGTTCTTCTTACACCCTTTCCTCCAGACTTACATCCTCTACTTTCTTCGTCACCTTCTTTTCTCTCCACCTTTCTCCATAATACCATACACTTCTTTGTCTTTCTGTGTCTCTTCCGACACTTTTCGCCCTTCCTGCTAACTCCTATCATCTTCCTTACAAACAATAGTTTCAGCATATGACAACTCTTTACATTTGTTCTCTTATCATTATCCGCACTTCCCTTTAATCAGTTTTACACCCTTTCCTGACATTCCTTCTTTAATCATCCCGAAGTATGCTCTGTTACTCTCCATATCTTCTTTATTATCAAACATTTTTCCAAGCTGTGATGTCTTCCCCTTAAGAACTCACTTTCAAACCACATAAGAGTGCCCACTTAGTATCATTAACCGACTGTACCACTTCTATGTTTGATCTCGGTGTCTCATCTCCTCTCCCTTTATCAGAGTATTCTGGCACAATGACTTTGCCACTCTTCTAAACAGTTCAGTGAACTTTGCTCTCCTCTTGTTCTCATCTTTTAATCCTACACGCAATAACTCACTGTCCCAACAATACTGCTGAGAATGACTCTTTAACTTCTCCCTGCGTTTCGGCATACCATCACAAACTTCCTTTATACTACATTCTTTATCTTCCTCTCTTTGAGACATCGCATCTTTCATTTCATCTATAATTTCACCGCACCCTCCTATAACTTTCTGTGCAGTTATGTTTCTGCGAGGTTCTTCTTCTCCCACAGCTACTGTCTTTTCCTCGATGGAACTTTGAGTGTGAGGGGCTATATCACTTCTTCGTGACTCACCATATTCATTAGTATGATCTGTTTCGTCAGACCAATGTGTACTCCCTACAATCGATGTCACCTGGACACCCGGTACTTCTGTACCTTCTTCAACGTTTTTCAGTGGTTTTGTAAGGACTTTAACTATCTCTTCTTCTGTAACCTCTTCATCCTTAGATGAACCTTGGGACTCTTTCATCACACACAATGATGGCTCACTGGTTGGCTCGACATCTTTTCTGATGATGTCCAGAGATTGTGGCGTCGACGGTTTCCCTCTGTAAAAATCTTCCCTCTCCAAACTCGCCATTCCAAAATTACGATTGGTTTCTATAGATTCTCCCTGAGAATCTTCCTCAGCGTTCTCGGCGATGGGGAATAGCAAACTTCTATGGTTATGCTCGTCCTCTACATTACGAGGACCTCGACACACAGTCAACTCCCATGCGAGGTTCGGCTGACAAGGGGGTAATGCACCTCTGACATTCCCAATAACCAAATCATAAGCGACTCCCGGCAGCACTGCTGCGGTCGTCCTACCCACATAGTAAGGGGTATCTACATCTATATTCGCGAGAGGAGCTTCTATCACCGTATTGTCCAACAATCTCAACGTTACGTTGTCACCAACATAACACTTCTCGGATACGTACTCTTTTCGTACGATCACATGACTACAACCAGAATCAAGGAGAGTCTGGGCACGACATCCATTCACCGTCCCATACGCTACAGGCATTCGACACGGGGTTCCTCCGTCTACTGCGAGTCCAAATGCGGCGTCGTTCACTTCGTCACCCTTTTGTTTACTGGAAACCTTCTGTCCTATACCACTACAGTTGAAATATGGAGGGGCTCTACAATCTCTAGCGAGATGCCCACTCCTCTGACATTTGTAGCAAGTGAGCACAGCCCTGGGCTCGCTGCTACTGCGACGATGATTCTGTCTGTCGCCGCTTCCGCTACTGATCTTACTTTCATTAGTTTGTTGCCCATTGATGTATCGATGGTCACTACTTTTATGAACTATTCAGTCGAGTAGTGACCACTGCAATCTCGATCTAAAATTATTATTA
>JABUQX010082336.1:52500-60000 GCA_015478945.1 Trachelipus rathkii | reverse complement strand
CTCTCAGATATATATATATATATATATATATATATATATATATATATATATATATATAAATTTTTTTTTCTCTCTTTATATATATATATACCTCTCTCTCTTTTATAGACCGTTATGGGGGGGCAGGGTAGGGCCATGGCCCCCCCCTATGTTTTGAATCTCATGAGAAATTTCCACAATTAATTTTTTTTAAGATCACATGGCTAAACGATATATATATATATATATATATATATATATATATATATATATATATATATATATATATATATATATATATATATATATATATATATATATAAATAGTTGTATATATATCTATTTATATGATATATATATTTGCTTATAACTTTGTTTAAATTTCCCTTCAAAATTTGCTGTGGGGTAAGATCAGGTGGAATAACCATATATACATATATATATATATATATATATATATATATATATATATATATATATATATACGAAAAGCCTATTTTTTTTATCTTGAGATACTTTGTGGCTGGAAATGTAGGGGAGGGCCATGCCTACCCTGGCCAGACTTGTAACGCCGCTCATGTATACCTTCATCCATGCATTCGTTGTTGCCCCAATCAGAGAATCGTAAGACGTTTGAAAATAATTCTGAATTGTATGTATTTTTTTTAAACCAGGCATTAAGACTTTAGATGCATAATAGCTTTTTATTTGCTCTACATCTTAATAGGAATTATACGATGAGATATTGAGGACTGTTAATGGGAAAAAAAATTGCAAATAGTCCTGGGAAGAGAGGTAACTGCTTGTGTGCTTGAGAAGCCGAAAGAAGTAGTGGAGGTGGTTAAAAATATTATTATTATTATCTGACAAAGTAATACTGAAAAATATGGATAAGCTTATAATTAAAAGGCCTAGGATTGATAAAGTTATTCACTTGTGATTGAACAAACTACGAACCCATTTAGTGCTGGTTCTAGTAATGTTGATGATAATTCAAGTGGTATTGAAGCCAATCTTGTTATTGATATTAAATTTAGTAGTGTTGCTACTTGGGATATAGTGTACCAAGAGGAAAATGTCCTGGATATTGGAAATTACATAATTGGAATCAATATTAAAGATTAAAGTTTGACTTATTAACAAAACCGTACAAACCACCAATTATGTACAATTTTAAAGATGCTAAAGAGGAAAAAACTCCTTTCCTTTATGAATAGCTAGATCTGCACAATTCTTGGCTAGCGTATTCTAAAATATTGAAAGGATCGTTTTGTAGATTGTGTGGCTTATTTAGACATTCTATCAAAAGAGACATATTTGGCTCCTTTATTGTAAAACCATTTAGAAAATATAAAGACATGCATTCATGTGCAAAGTCCTTAAATTCAGAATAAATAAAGATGCCTCAGTAGCAGCACAATCTAATATTAGATTGTGGTAGCAGCAAGGAATTTAAAACGAATAATATAAAATAAGCGTGTTAGTGTAACTGAGCAACTGCATGTTGCTGAGCCCTTATTTATTAAAAAAATAGGCAAAAATTGGCACCTATAATTTCTACTTTAATATTTTGTTGCACTTATGATGTCGCTATTAGAGGTAGCACTGCAGATACCGTCAATTTTTCCGATTTGCTCAAATTCAGAGTAAAAACTGGAGATGTTGTTCTTGTGGAACATTTGGAGTAAAAGCTAAATACACATCACATATGATTCAGAATGAACTTATATTTATTTGTGGAAAGTTGATATGTAATCAAATTTTGAATGAAGTAAGCAATTGTAAATATTTCTCTCTTTTAGCAGACGAGGCAGCAGACATATCCGGAACAGAACAGCTATCGATTGGTGTTCGCTTCGTTGATAAGGATCTCAATGTACGTGAAAAATTTCTAGGCTTTACTCCTCTTAAAAAACTTAAAGCTGAAGATATAGCCAGAGCTATATTGTCTACTACACGAGATATTTACAATTTAAATATGAGTAAGCTTGTTAGACTTGGTTTGATGGGTGCTCCACCATGACTGGCAAAGAAAATGGAGTTCAGAAGTTAATAATAAGCCAAATTTTTTTCATTGTTGTTCCTATCGTTTCAATTTAATAATTAATGACCTAAATACTGTTCCAGAATTTCGAAACACTATTGGAATAGTAAAATAATTTATAAAATTTTTCCGTGAAAAAATGTCTCGCAGAAATTTGGTGGCTAATATACTATTGTTATGCGAAACACGATGGTCTGCCAAGTACAAATCAACTAGGATATTTTAAGAAACATTTTAGCCAAATAAAATTATCATTAAAAAATCTCTCATCTGATCCAGATGTAACGCAAGCCACACGAACTGCAGCATGTCAGCTTTCATCAGCAGCAGGAAGTCCTGCATTTCTCATCTGTTTAATAATCATGACGAAATATAGTTCATATTTGGAGCCTATAGGAAATATTCATCAAACTAAAGTAATAAATTTGGATGAGGTTCATTGTCACGTAGAAAAACTTTTAAATATTTTAAAACCCGATAGAAGTGAAAATAATGCAGTCTCTTTTTAAAGGAATTTTTAAAAAATAAAAAAAAATAAAAAAAAACCGTTTTTTTCACAACCCTAGCTGTATCCAAAGGAATTCCAGCCTCAGGGACATCAAAAAGCTCTGCTGAGGATTGCTTCAGAGTTGCCCCATTTATACTTTATCTTGATTCTCTCATTTCATCTCTGAGTTTCAAATTTTCGGAACACAATATAACATCGACCTTTCCTTGCATTTTGCACCCAGTTAGAACAAGAAAATTAACCAAATCCGAATATTTAAAAAAATTGAACTCATTATAACTGAATATAATATTGACAACCTAATTGGTGAAGCAGAATCTTTGTTTAATTTCTGGAATGATTCAGATAGGGAACAAATAGATGAGAAAATGAGTTACAGCACATTACTACAAAATCATTGTACATTTTTCCCAACAGTTCCACAAGCTATCAAAGTACTTTCCACACTTCCATCAACTACTTGTGCAAGTGAAAGGTCGTTTAGTACCTTACGACATACTTCAACTATAGGTCAACTATTTCCAACGAAAGATTAAATGGGCTATGTTAACTAGGCATTCGCGGGGGAAACGTTTCACGTCAAAAACATCACTTGATAGAAGATATTATAACTGATTTTAAGAAAAAAAAGAAATATTAAATTCTTATTTTCATGCTAAAAAGGAAACACTCTAATAATATAAGACTTCTTACTAGTTATACTCATTTTGAAATAAAACTTTTCGTAAATTATGAAATATTTATAAATATTGGGCTGTGTGAATTATCATTTTTTATTATTCAAATTTGAAAACACTGTGCTATATGATATATATATATATATATATATATATATATATATAATAATATATATATAACATATATATATATATATATAAAAATATATATATATATATATATATATATATATATATATATATAATTTGGCCCCCCCCTAAATTTTGCTATAACGGCGCCCATGTATATATATATATATATATATATATATATATATATATATATATCTATATATATATATATATATATATATATATATAAACAATAACACGTATAAATATAAGATATATATATATATATATGGCATAGAATTTTTTTTTTATTAATTATTAAATATCAAATAAAATCGCGATACATAAAATTAGATCTGCCCAAGACTAAATAAATATATTAAAATATCAATATTTTTCTTAAATAATAATAATAATAATAATAATAATAATAATAATAATAATAATAATAATAATAATAATAATAATAATAATAATAATAATAATAATAATAATAATAATAATAAAAATAATAATAATAATAATAATATAGGCCTATATATTATAAATATGTCTAATTTTAACTTCATTTCACTTAACCACTGTTTAATAAAAAAAAATTAATAAAATTATTTTAAATGCTATTATTATTATAATATTTTTTTTTACGATTATTCATTTAATTATAAAGGCAAGAGTTCTGAAAAAACTATACAAAGACTACACACTAACGCTTCAAAAGTAAAACTGACTAAATTGCAACCTATGCAAAATGTATCGTTTCCTGGGACGATCAATTTTGACATGTTGAGCGCTAATTTTATAATTGCTTCGTACGGGCAAATTTGAATTTCAGTTATTAAGGGTAGGGTCCAATGTTAAGAAAAACAAGCGGTTGTTCTTCATATACAACCACCTGTTGTAGGTATAAAACGTTGACGCGGTATATTTTCACACACATTCTTCTCGTTCAAAATTTAATTGACATGTGTTGTAAAGTGTCTGCAACAATCATATTGGTTTGACATTTGAATAACAGCTATTCAATGACGGCTTTTTATTTCATTCAATAATAAATCATTGGGATGTTATTATAATAAGATGCAATTTAATTTCTTTAATATTTAATCCTATTAAAAAAATTAAAGAATAAAAAATAATAAATAGTTTTAGAGGAGGCCCGGCCTCCTGTGCTTCCCCCTAAAAAAATCACGTCATTTATATATATATATATATATATATATATATATATATATATATATATATATATATATATATATATATATATATAAACTATATATATATATATATATATATATATATATATATATATATATATATATATATATATATATATATAAATAAATAAATATATAGATTGGTGAAGCTCTAAAATAAAGGAAATAGATGTATTTTTTATTTTATTTTATTTTTTTTAAAAAGGTTTTTATTTTATTGTATTTATGACACATTAAAAATAATTTTCCAATTTTTTGACGATTTATTATTATCATGACGTCTCTAATATTGCTTAAGCTTTCTCATTTTCAAAAGCCTATGGTGGAGCACAAAAACAAAAAAAAAAACAATTCTTTTTAGATTTTGTTAATATTATTTATATTATAGTTGAAAATTAAAATAAAGTTTCTCTTTTTTTAGGTTTCATAAATACAGAATGTTAAAATCCAATTCACAGGTTTACCAACCTTTCCAATACTAAATTATTTTGAGGAGCACAGTTTACTTAAGGTCCTATATATATATATATATATATATATATATATATATATATATATATATATATATATATATATATATATATATATATATATATATATATATATATATATATATATATATATATATAGGACCATTTGATTAGACTGTGTTCTCAAAATAATTTAGTATTGGAAAGGTTGGTAATAATTTTTTATTTTAGGTAAAGAAAAATTAAAAATTTGATTTGCTATAAAAAGAACTTACTTTTTATATTTTTTCAGCTACAAATTGAATTAAGATACCAATTATTTATTTAATTTTTAGTTTATATATATATATATATATATATATATATATATATATATATATACCAAATATATGTATTTAAATATACATATATATAAATATACTTTCTTTTATCTAATATATATATATATATATATATATATATATATATATATATATATATATATAGATGGTCAGATTTTTTAATGCTCACAGTATGTAGCTAGAGAACGGGCGTTCATAAAAAAAAATTATATTTTTTAAAAAAACCAAAAATTTTAAAAGTGGGTTTTAATTTTTTTTTTTTTTTTTTTTTTTTTTTTTTTTGGAAGTAAATTTTTTTTTTTTTTAACTAGAGGAATACCTAGGAATTGGCTTCGCAAAGATGGCGGAGTCGGGGTCTCGGCCTCCCCGGTGGACGACAGGGATAATCCCCACTCCGGGGATGGTCTCGGAACCCCATGCTGGTCTTTGGGTGTCGCGGGGGTTCTCCCGCCCCTCCCCTGTATGAAACGTCCTCCCCTCTGTCCCCCGTCGGCTCGAGCCCCTAAAAAAAACTTAATATTATCGATCTAAAAAATTTATCAGATTTTGGGGGCTCGAGCCGACGGGGGGACAGAGGGGGGGACGTCCCCGGAGAGGATGGTCGGAGGAACCCCACGACAAAGACAAGCAGGGGTTCGGAACGCCATCTCGAGGATGGTCCCAAATGTGAGAGAGGCAAGAGACCGGCCTGCCATCTTGCGGTTTACCCTAGGGTATTCCTTTAGTTAAAAAAAAATTTACTTCAAAAAATAAAATAAAAAAAAAAGTTAAATTTTTTATTTGCTGATTCCAAAAATATAATTTGTTTTACTGTGGGACCTGCCGTTCTCTATTTTATACCTAATATTTATTAAATCTGGATAAATCATATATTCTTGCTATATATATATATATATATATATATATATATATATATATATATATATATATATATATATATATGTATATATATATATATATATATATATAATAACAACATATATATATATATATATATATATATATATATATATATATATATATATATATAATAAACTAAAAAATTAAATAAAATGAATTTGAAAATTAATCAATTTGAAGCTGAAAAAATATAAAAAGTAAGTTCTTTTTATAGCAAATCACATTTTTAATTTTTCTTTACAAAAAAGTAATATAACCTTTCAATACTAGATATTTTGAGGACCTGGTTTATAGGATATACATATAACATATGTAACTGTATATATATATATACTATATATATGCTGTATATATATATATATATATATATATATATATATATATATATATATATATATACTATATATATATATATATATGTAAACTAAAGAAGTTACCCGCGATATGTCTCGAAAACTAAGATGGTACAAGAAGAGCTGATAGCATATGCCGGAATCAGCGTGTATTTGTATGGAGAAAATGCAAAAAAAAATTACTGTGCATTTATTTTATATCTCCAAAACTACGATAGGTAGAAAAAAACTAATAACAATTGAACTTCAATTTTTAGGGGCTCGAGCCGACGGTGGGTAGAGAGGGGGGACGTTTTCCATACCCCGTAGGAAGGGACGGAGGAACCCCGCGACACTCTGCTAAATACCAAGAGCCGGGGTTCCCGGGGCCCTCCCCGGAGAGGAAATAGTCCCTACCGTCGTCCCCAGGAGGCCGAGACCCCGACTCTTTGCATCTTTGCAGTTTACCCTGAGGTATTCTTTTAGTTAAAAAAAAAAAAAATCTTTTTAATACATATTTCATACGAAAAACAATATGTTAGTAGTTTCCTTCAACATAGTTTGAAGTATAAAAAAATAAAAAAAAAGTGATTTTGCATTTATACAAGCTCTAACCTGTATCAGTTACTCTTATATCTTTGAATTTCGAACTATCTATGCAATTAGCTATCACAATTCATATATATATATAATCTATATATATATATATATATATATATATATATACTTAACATATATATAATATATATATATATATATATATATTTATATATATATATATATATATATATATAATAACATATATATATATATATATATATGCCATATATAATAATATATATATTTATATATATATATATATATATATATATATATATATATATATATATATATATATGACTACAAAAAACCCAAAGAAAA
>JABUQX010082336.1:30000-45000 GCA_015478945.1 Trachelipus rathkii | reverse complement strand
TTGAATATAGTACTTAATTAACAATGTATTATAAAAAGGACATTTGGTTTTTGTACTAATTTTTGAAGTTATTCAAGAAAAACTCTTAAATCACAATTTATTTAAGGGTGATCTCCTTATTCCTGTAAGGTACCCCAAAGTTATACCAATATATCAAATTCCGTTGAAAAATATTAAATATTGACTAAAATAATCAACTTTGAGAAAAAGCAATTATTTTGATTGAGAAAAAATAAGCCGAAAAACAAAAAGGGATAGGCCTCCCTTCTTCTAATTTTTATAAAAATTTGACACAGGGTTCTTCTTAATCACATCAAAGAAAGTAGCCGTCCACCGAATTTCTTGTAAATAGCATTAATATATATATATATATATATATATATATATATATATATATATATATATATATATTTATATATATATATATATATATAATATATATATATATATATATATATATATATATATATATATATATATATATATATATATATATATATATATATATATATCAGCATACCAAAAAGTTCAGGCATGTAACTAGAAAACTATAACATCTACAGGAAAATAAATAACATTTTTGATTTCAGAAAGTAATTTCATCGAAGAAACTTAAAAAAAAATTATTTTATTCTAATATTTATTAATAACTCCTTAAATATTAGTAAAAATCTTCAGTGCACGCTCTGAATGACCTTGAAAGCTGCATTAGTCTCGAGAGCAAAAGTTGCCAAATACCGCTTTTTTTACGCTTTGGAGAAAATATTATTTTTTCTTTTTATATCCTTTTTAGGGGGTTCGAGCCGACGGAGGGACAGAGGGGGGGAACTCCCCCGTCCTCCGGTAGGCCGAGAAACCCCGACTCTATCCATCGTTCTTGTTTACCCGAGGGTATTCGTTAGTGTAAAAAAAATCAACATTTGGCACCTTTCCGTGCATACTCGGGAGTAAGCCGCATCTTTGATTTATCAAAAAACTGTAATTTTTTCAACAATTTTTAACAATTTTAATTTTTAAAAAGCGTTATTTTTTTTTTTTAATTTCCTTGGTAAATGTCTCCTGATTAATAAAATGATATTTATTTTCGTGTACCTGTTATAGTTTTTTAGTTACATGCCTGGCCTTTTCGGGATGCTGACCTATATATATATATATATATATATATATATATATATATATATATATATATATATATATATATATATATATATATATATATATATATATATATATATATATATATATATATATGTGAAAGATGTATTTCATTAACAGCAAAAATTTCTTCAATTCCATATAATATCGATATATACTTATTTTAAATTTTAATGACTTTTTATAATTTATTTGGTGAAGCTCAGAAATGTAAACTATTTGGAATATACGTATTGATAATTTTATGTTATTTTTCGTATTCAGTAGCCTACGCACGTTTAAAATATGAACGTTGTTCTGGCATAACGACAATGGATTTAATAGATATGTTTGAAATAACGGTGAAATTTGGTTTAAAGCGACAAAACTCCTTATCTCAACACAATAGCTACAAGGAAAGGAATACATTGCTGAATGCTGGTCCAATTTACAAGGGGGGAAAAAAAAAAAAAAAAAAAAAAAAAAAAAAAAAAAAAAAATATATATCTCAAAAACTACAATAGCTACAGCGAAAAGGAATACATTTTTGGAATCCTGGTAAAATTTTAAGATAGGAAAATGTAAAAAAAAAAAAAAATAAAAAATTATTGTTAATAATTAGAGTAATATGATTAGAGAGCCTATTTAGAGACCTTTTATTGGTTACTCGTTAAAATAAATAGACTTTCTTAAATTTTGCTTTTTTTATAATGATGCCCAAAAGATACCGCACCGATGGCAGAGTCGGGGTCTCTCGGCCTTCAGGAGATTACAGGTGGGAACTAATTCCCCCTCGGGGTCTCCAGAACCCGCTCTTTAATTTGGGTGTCGTGGGGTTCCTCCGCCCCTTCCCTACGGGTTATGGAAAACGTCCCCCCTGTGTTCCCCCGTCGGCTCGATGCCCAGTACATTTATAAGTATATTACCTTTACAAAATAATATATATATATATATATATATATATATATATATATATATATATATATATATATATATATATATATATATATATATATATATATATATATATATATATATATATATATATATATATATATATATTTCAATTTAAAATAAAAAAAAATATATATATATATATATATATATATATATATATATATATATATATATAACTATATATATATATATATATATATATATATATATATATATATATATATATATATATATAAATATAGCCAATATTTATTTTATTTATTTATTATTATTTTTTTAATTTTCTTAACAAACTGAAGGACTTTGAAATATGTAAGTTCCTTTGCCATTGTAGCTATTTATTTTTAATTAAGAAATTTATTTGTTTTAAAGAATTACTGGTGGGGCCGGGCCCCACTGGCCCTTAATGACGAGCCGCCCCTGTATATATATATATATATATATATATATATATATATATATATATATATATATATATATATATATATATATATATATATATATATTCAATTGACAATAAAACTGAAAGAAAACAAATTTGTAGTTTTAGAACTTCACCAATATATCGATATCTGATTGAAAAAATGATATTTTGCTGTTAATGAAATACATATAAGCCTATATATATATATATATATATATATATATATATATATATATATATATATATATATATATATATATATATATTTATCTCATATATATATATATATTTATATATATACAATATTTATATATATATATATATATATATATATATAGGACCTTAAGTAAACCATGGTCCTCAAAATAATTTAATAGTATTGAAAAGGTTTGTAATAATTTTTATATCAAAATTAAAATTAAAAATTCGATTTGCTATAAAAAGAACTTACTTTTTTAGTTTTTTTGTCTTCAAATTGATTAATTTTCCAATTCATTTTATTTAATTTTTTAGTTTATTTCAACGTAAATATTTATTATTTGTGTGTGTATATATATATATATATATATATATATATATATATATAAAATATATATATATATATATATATATATATATATATATATATATATATATATATATATATATATATATATATATATATATATATGGGCAGATTTTTTTAATGCTCACAGTATGTAGCTAGAGAACAACGGCAGGTCCTAAAGATAAACAAATTTTATATTTTGAATTTACCGAAAAATTTTAAGGATGGGATTTTACTTTTTTTTTTTTTTTTTGGAAGTAAATTTTTTTAACTAAAGAAGGAATATTCTAGGGTATACCGCAAAGATGGCAGGGTCAGGATTCGGCCTCCCGGTGAACAGCTGGGGACTAATCCCCTCGGGGATCTCGGAACCCCACTCTTTGGTCTTGGGTGTCATGGGGTTCCTCCGACCATCCCTTCCGGGGTATGAAACGTCCCCTCCGTCGGCTCGAGCCCCCTAAATTTGGTGAAATAATTTTGTTTTTTTTGGAAAATTTTAAGTTTTTTAGGGGTTCGAGCCGACGGGGATACAGAGAGACATTCCTTACGAAGACCGGAGGCTACGACTGGAGCAAACGAGGGGTGCATCCCAGAGAGAGATTAGTCCGTCGCTGAGCCAGTTCCTCTTTGCAGTTACAATTCACTTTGGATTAAATTACTTCAAAAAAAAAAAAAAAAAGTTAAATCCATCCTTAGAATTTTCGGCTGATTCCAAATATATAATTTGTTTATAACAGGATTACTGGACCTCTTACTGTGGCGATAAATACGACCATCTATATATAATAACATAGCAATAGCAGCAACAATAGCCTTATAACATATATATATATATATATATATATATATATATATATATATATAGATAAACATCTGTGTATAAAAATACATAAATACATATATATATATATATAAATTAAATAAATGGACAGGAAAATAAATCAATTTGGAAGCACAAAATAAAAGTAAGTTCTTTATAACAAAAATCAGTACAGACACAGTATATAAAAAATTGCCAACCTTTCAATACTAAGTATTTAGTATATGTATTACCAAGGTCATATATATATATATATGTAATACAACAACATATATATATGTATATATATATATATATATAACAACATATGCTATATATATATATATTTATATATATATATATATATATATATATATATATATACTCTTTCTTACATTCTATATATATATATATATATATATATATATATATATATATATATATATATATATATATATATATGTACTTTATGATTTCGCCAACCACAATAAAAAAGTATAGATCTAAAGTTGGTATTGCGTATTCTATTATGCAGCAAGAACTGTCATTCACGCCTTTTTTTCTATTTAAAATTCAATTTAATTTATTTTTAAATTTATCTTTTTCCGTGAAGTTTAAAAAGTATAAAATATTAAATTTCAATGGAAATAGAAAACCATTTAAATATAAAGAATTTAATTGTGACCAGTTTTATCTAAAAGGTGCAGATGATTGTAGTTGCGAGTATAAAGCCTGAATTTGTGTTTGGGGAAATTGCGAGTACAATGATCATCAAAATTTTTATAAATAGTAGCTTTAAAGAACAAATTATATATATAAAAAAGAATCAATAGTTATAAGACGAATATTTGTTTCGGTATGTCATACATGTCAGAAACAACATACCGTTTATTTTTCTTCGACTCGCCACCACTGCGGTGATGACGTCATCCTTTACATATTAGCAAGAAACACTCTCGCTTTCTTTGCGTATATTTAAAATGAAAAAAAAAAAACAATAAAAAAATTGCTATAACTTGCTTAATAATTAATAAATGTCATTTCAATTTGACACTTTCTCCAGAGTTAGGTATGAGATCTGAAAATATACCACTGAAAGGATTTTACTCTGTGACCTTTGGTTTTTCAGTTATTAAAAAAAAAATGGTCAATTTGCATTGAATTTCAAATTTGATCTCATATTTCTGTAAGGTACCCCAAGTTATACCAATATTTCAAATTCCGTTGAAAAATATTAAATATTGACTAAAATAATCAACTTTGAGAAAAAGCAATTATTTTGATTGAGAAAAAATAAGCCCAAAAAACAAAAAAGGGACTAGGCCTCCCTTCTTCTAATTTTTATAAAAATTTGACACTGGGTTCTTCTTAAGGGGAGACTTCATAGCAAAACCTCAACTATTCCAAACCGATAAAAGTAAATATTTTTTTGATGAACAACTATGATATCTTTAATTTTATGAAAAAAACAAACAAAAAAAACTTCGTTTTTGAACAGTTTTAGGGTGAAGAGAGGATTTTTTTTTTGAATTTCCACAAAAACTGCCATAAAATCTTTAATTTTCAAGATATTTCAATTTTTTTTGCACTAAAATACGCCAATTTAGTGTGGTAATAAATTTTAGTTAGACACCTTATTTGAAAATTTGTTTTTTAAAAAAAATTTTTACAATCTCTGAAAAGTACTTTCAAAATTTTTGAACAGAGAATAGTCAACCATGGCTGACACCACCTTACGTTCTACCAAAACATTTAATATAAACATCAGTTTGTTTACACGTTTATATGTGAGCTTGGTACCAAATTTGAAGAAAATAAATCTGTTCGTTTTTTTTAATGAATTTTTTATATCTCATGTAAGGAAAAAATGAAATGCTAGAAAAACACAAATAAACATTTGGAAAATTTTTCATTTTTTAGACGGCAAAAAAAAAACTTTATTCTCATATATATATATATATATATATATATATATATATAATATATATATATTTTTTATAACAACAAATATTTAACAACTATATATATATATATATATATATATATATATATGCTTAATTAAATAAATTATTATATATAACTATATTAACTAACAATAACATATATATATATATATAACAACATATATACCTATTATCTGTCCCAGTCAACCAATAATAATATATATATAATAATATATATATATATATATATATATATATACAATAATAACTAACAACCATATATATATATAAGGTTCCAAGCAACCTTCTATTGATTTAAATAAGTACAGTTTCAAAGCAGTGATGTCGAAGCAGGTGACTTAAAAACTGTTCCGAGATGTCTTCTTTTTTGGAGAGGCGGATCGAACTAGTAGTAAAGCCTCCTGTACATTGTCTAACGGCGACGCTTTTGTCAATGGTTCGTGTCCTGGCGCGAGTGAAATTTTTTTCGTCTTATTATTGGAAATTTCTCGCAACGAGCATGTTGTGCGCATGTCGGCGATCCTTGACTTTGGTCGGCTGCTCCTGTAACCCATGAGCACCCCTGAAAAATGCCGTGTAGCCCCAGAGGGGGTTCCAACCACCCTTCTGTGGATTTAAATATGTAGCGAGTTTCAAAGCAGTGATATCGAAGCAGGAAATTTGAAATCTTCCGAGATGCCTTCTTTTTGGGGGAGGCGCATCGGACTAGTGGTAGAGCCTCCTGTACATTGTCTAACGGCGACGCTGTTGTCGATGGTTCAAGTCCTGGCGCGAGTGAAATTTTTTCGTCTTATTATTGCAAATTTGTCGCAACAAGCATGTTGTGCCCATGTTGACGCTGTTGTTGACGGTTCGAGTCCTGTAACACATGAACACCCCTGAAGAATGCCATGTAGCCCCAGCAAGGGATCCAACCATCCTTCTGTGGATTTAAATAAGTATCGAGTTTCAAAGCAGTGATATCGAAGCAGGAGATTTGAAAACTTTTGAGATGCCTTCTTTTTCTGGGGAGGTGGATCGGACTAGTGGTAGAGCCACCTCTACATTGTCTAACGGCGACGCATTTGTCGATGGTTCGAGTCCTGTCGCGAGTGAAATTTTTTTCGTCTTATTATTGCAAATTTATCGCAACAAGCATCTTGTGCGCATGTCGGCGTTCCTTGACTTTGGTCGGTTGCTCCTGTAACCCAGGAGCACCCCAGAAGAATGCCTTGTAGCCCCAGCAGAGATTCCAATCACCCTTCTGTGAATTTAAGTAAGTGTCGAGTTTCAAAGCAGTGATATTGAAGCAGGAGATTTGAAAACTTCCGAGATGCGTTCTTTTTCTAGGGAGGCGGATCGGACTAGTGGTAAAGCCTCCTGTATATTGTCTAACGGCGACGCTGTTGTCGATAGTTCGAGTCCTGGCGCGAGCGAAATTTTTTTCGTCTTATTGCAAATTTGTCGTAAGAAGCATGTTGTGCGTCTGTTGGCGTACCTTGACCTTGGTCGGTTGGTCCTGTTACCCATGAGCACCCCTGAAGAATGCCGTGTAGCTCCAGAAGGGGTTCCAACCATCCTTCTGTGGATTTTAATAAGTATCGAAGCAGGAAACTTAAAAACTGTAACGAAATACTTTTTTTTTCTGGGGTGTCAGATCTG
The DNA here is from genome assembly GCA_015478945.1 of Trachelipus rathkii. NCBI lineage: Eukaryota > Metazoa > Arthropoda > Malacostraca > Isopoda > Trachelipodidae > Trachelipus > Trachelipus rathkii. The sequence goes on along the minus strand of JABUQX010082336.1, from coordinate 37,534 downwards.
ACTAGTGGTTTAACCTCTTGTACATTGTCTAACAGCGACGCTGTTGTCGATGGTTCGAGTCCTGGCGCGAGTGAAATTTTTCTTCGTCTTATTAATGCAAATTTGTCGCAGCAAGCATGTTGTGCCCATATCGGCGTGGCCTGACTTTGGTTGGTTGCTCCTGTAACACGGGAGCAAACTAGCAGAATGCCGTTTAGCCCCAACAGGGGTTCCAACCACCCTTCTATGGATAAATATCGATTTTCAAAGCAGTGATATCGAAGCAAGAAATTTGAAAACTTCCGAGATGCTTCTTTTTCTGGGGAGTCGGATCGCAATAGTGGTAGAGCCTCCTGTACATTGTCTAACGGCGACGCTGTTGTCGATGGTTCAAGTCCTGGCGCGAGTGAAATTTTTCTTCGTCTTATTATTGCAAATTTGTCGCAACAAGCATGTTGTGCCCATGTCGGAGTTCCTTGACTTTGGTCGGTTGCTCCTGTAACCCAGGAGCACCCCAGAAGAATGCCGTGTAGCCCCAGCAGGGGTTCCAACCACACTTCTATGGATTTAAATAAGTATCGAGTTTCAAAGCAGTGATATCGAAGCAGGAAACTTGAAAACTGTAAAGATACCTTATTTTTTTGTGGTGTCGGATCGGACTAGTGGTGGAACTTCCTGTAAATTGTCTAACGGTGACGCTGTTGTTGACGGTTCGAGTCCTGGCGCGAATGAAATTTTTCTTAGTCTTATTATTGCAAATTTATCGCAACAAGAATGATGTTCCCATGTCGGCGTGGCCTGACTTTGGTTGGTTGCTCCTGTAACACGGGAGCAAACTAGCAGAATGCTGTGTAGCCCCAGTAGGGGTTAAAGCACCCTTCTATGGATTTAAATAAGTACCGTTTCAAAGCAGTGATATCGAAGCAGGAGACTTGAAAACTGTTCCGAGATACCTTCTTTTTCTGGGTGGCAGATCGGACTAGTGGTAGAGCCTCCTGTACATTGTCTAACGGCGATGCTGTTGTCGATGGTTCGAGTCCTGGCGCGAGTGAAATTTTTCATCGTCTTATTATTGCAAATTTATCGCAACAAACATCTTGTGCCCATGTCGGCGTGGCTTGACTTTGGTTGGTTGCTCCTGTAACCCAGGAGCACCCAAGCAGAATGCCGTGTAGCCCCAGCAGAGGTTCCGAGATACCTTCTATCTATACCTCTTATTCCAGACCATAGTCTCACTACTATACATTAGCACAGGTAATAGCATACCGTCATGTAAGACCCTAGCACACTCAAGTCTTATTCCCTTTGCATCCACTAAGGATTTAATTGCACCAGCCATCTTCCTTCCATTCACAACTTTCATACTACATTCTGCATCATCCGTTCCCTTTTCATCCACCATATATCCTAAATATTTGAACTCAGACATTTGTTCCAGCTGCTCACCATCTAACATAACTTTACACAGAGAACTATCCTCACTCAAAACCATAACCTTACTCTATTCTACGTTTACTTTCAAACCCCTCCTTTTACACACCTGCCAAATCTCTCTCTACTAATCCCTTCAAAGCTATTTCAGATTCGCCACACATCCGCATATAATAGGTAGGGCACCCTCCACTCTCTTTTATTCTCCATTACTCTAACACCATCCCTTGCTACCTCACCCCACCTCTGATTCTTTCATAACCCAATCCATATATATATATATATATATATATATATATATATATATATATATATATATATATATATATATATATATATATATATATATACTTTATATATATATATATATATATATATATATATATATATATATATATATATATATATATATATATATATATATTCTTTTTCAATTGAATCAATTCAAGCCTTTGATATATTTCTTTTACAACCCAAAAGAAAAATAATAATTATTTTTCTCCGGCTCCAACTCCGACTATAGTTTCTGCACTGTTTGAGAATTGTGCAGTACTTTTGGCAATAAATTTTTCACGTACAAAAATATTTTTTTGAAAAAATTTATGCCCAGAATCCGGTTCCGTTTATAATCCTTAGTCGGATCCGGAGCTGGATCCGACTAAGGTTTCTGCACTATTGAAAATTGTTTAGCACGTCTTCTGGCAATAAACTTTTTCCCAAAAAAAATATTTATAGGAACAGAATTATACCCAGATCCGGCTACGTTTCCGACTCGGATCGGATCCAACTAAAGGTTTTCTGCGCTATTTCAACATTTGTTCAACACGTCTTCTGGCAATAAATTTTCATCTAAAAAATATTTCTTGAAGAATTTATAAACAGGATCCGCTCTAACTCGGCTCCGGATCCGGATCCGACTAAGGTTTTTGAACTATTTGAAAATTAGTCAGCAAGTTTTCTGGCAATACATTTTTCAACTAAAAAATATTTCTTGAAAAATATTTATAAGCAAGATCCGGCTCCGGATCCTGCTCCGGATCCGGATCCATCAAAGGTTCCTGCACTATTTGAAAATTGTTCAGCACATCTTCTTTCAATAAATTTTTCACCTAAAAAAATATTTCTTAAAAAAATTCATACCCAGGACCCGGCTCCGGGTTCGGCTCCGGATCCGGCTCCGGATCCGACTAAGGTTTCTGTACTAAAAAAATTGTTCAACATGTCTTCTGGCAATACATTTTTCGCCTAAAAAGATATTTTTTTGAAAGAAATTAATACCCAGGATCCGGCTCCGGCTCCGGCTCCGACACCGGCTCCGAGTTCGGCTTCGGATCTGACTAAGGTTTCTGCACTATTTGAAAATTGTTCAGCACTTCTTCTATCAATAAATTTTTCACAAAAAAAATATTTTTCGAAAAAATCATACTCCGGCTCCGAATCCGGATCCGATTAAGGATTCTGCACTATTTGAAAATTGTTCAGCAAGTCTTCTGGAATAAATTATTCATCTAAGAAAATTATCTCTTGAAAAATTTATACCAAGGATAAGGCTCCGAATCTGGATCCGGATCCGGACCCGACTAAGGTTTCTGCACTATTTGAAATTTGTTCAGTACGTTTTCTGGCATTAAATTTTTCACCTAAAAAATATTTCTTGAAAAAAATTCATACCCAGGCTCCGGCTCCGGCTCCGGCTCCGACTCCAGCTCCGGCTCCTACTCCAGCTCCGACTTCACTTTCGGCTCCGGATCTGACTAAGGTTTCTGAACTATTTGAAAATTGTTCAGTACGTCTTCTGGCAATAAAGTTTTCACCTAAAAATATTTTTAAAAATAAATTCATACAGGATCTAAGTCTTAAATGGCTCGATCAGATCAACTAAAGTTTCTGAACTATTTGAAAATTGTTCAGCACGTCTTCTATCAATAAAATTTTCACCTAAAAAAATATTTTTCGAAAAATCATACTCTGGCTCCGACTCCATCTCCGACTTTGAATCCGGCTCCGGCTCCGACTCCAAATCCGGATCCGATTAAGGATTCTGCACTATTTGAAAATTGTTCAACAAGTCTTCTGGCAATAAATTTTTCATCTAAGAAAATTATTTCTTGAAAAAATTTATACCCAGGATCCGTCTCCGAATTCGGATCCGGATCGGATCGGACCCGACTAAGGTTTCTACACTATTTATTGTTCAGTGAGTCTTCTGGCATTAAATTTTTCACCTAAAAAAATATTTTTTGAAAAAAATTCATACCCAGGTTCCGGCTCCGGCTCCGGCTCCGACTTCACCTTCGGCTCCGGATCTGACTAAGGTTTCTGCACTATTTGAAAATTGTTTAGCACGACTTCTGGCAATAAATTTTTCATCTAAAAAAATATTCTTCTGAAAAAATTTATACTATTGCACCGGCTCTGACTCTGGCTCCGACTTCGACTCCGGCTCCGACTCCGATCCGATCCTAAGGATTTTGCACTATTTGAAATCTGTTCAGCGTCTTCTGGCAACAAATTTTTCATCTAAAAATTTTTTTTTTCTTAAAAAATTTTATACAGAATCCGGCTCCAGATCCGGCACCCGCCGGATCGGATCAGTTGGAGATTTCAAAAATAATTGAAAACTGTTGAACACTGTCTTCTGACTAAACATTTTCGAACTAAAAATATTTTAAATAAATCAAACAACGGTATCAGCTCTGACTTCGGCTCCCACTTCGACTCCGGCTCCGACTCCGGATCCGGATCCGACTAAGGATTATGCACTATTTGAAAATTGTTCAGTACGTCTTCTGGAATTTTAAATTTTTTTTTAAAAAAATTTGAAAAAATTCATACCCGGAAGCAAAACCCGGCTCAACCGGCTCCGGCTCCGACTTCACCTTCAGCTCCGGATCTGACTAAGGTTTCTGTACTATTTGAAAATTGTTCAGTACGTCTTCTGGCATTAAATTTTTCACCTAAAAATATATTTTTAGAAAAAATCATACCCAGGATCCGGCTCTGGCTCCGGCTCCGGCTCCGGCTCCGGCTCGGCTCCAGCTCCAACTTCGGCTTCAGCTCCGGATCCGAATAAGGTTTCTGCACTATTTGAAAATTGTTCAGCAGATCTTCTAAAAAATATTCTTCGAAAAAAAATCATACTCCGGCTCCGGCTCCGGCTCCGACTTCGACTCCGGCTCTGACTTCGGATCCGGATCTAAAAAAAATTATTTCATGAAAAAATATATACACAGACTCCGGCTCCGGCTCCGGCTCCGGCTCCGGCTCCGGCTCCGGCTCTATTTATTTGACTGAGTAAAATCCGAAGAATGAGCTAGAGGTTGAGAATATGAAAAAAAAAATTAGATTTTCTATAATTATAAATAAAACAGTTTTTGATCCTAAACCTGGAATTGCAATTTTGACTGGAATTGAAATTTTTTTAGTTCGACACCTCTCTAAATAAATTTCTGTATCTAAAAAACTATTTAGAATTTTTAAAAAATAATTACACCATGATGTTCAGGAGGAATTTTTCTACTAATTTAGATAATAAAAAAAATGTGAAAATTTTGATTTTGCTTTCAAAAAGTAGGGGGTCTAGTTATGAAGTCTCCCCTTATTAATCACATTTAAGAAAGTACGTCCACCGAATTTCTTGTAAATAGCATTACTAAATATAAAAATATATATATATATATATATATATATATATATATATATATATATATATATATATATATATATATATATATATATATATATATATATATATATATATATAACATATATATATATATATATATATATATATATATATATATATATATATATATATATATGGTCAGCATCGAAAAGGCCAGGCATGTAACTAAAAACTATAACAGGTACACGAAAATAAATATCATTTTATTAATCAGGAGACATTTTTACCCCGGAAATTAAAAAAAAATTAAAAAAATAACGCTTTTTAAAAAATTAAAATTGTTAAAAATTGTTGAAAAATTTAGTTTTTTGATAAATCAAAGATGCGGCATACTCCCAAAGTATGCGAGGAGCCTTCTGTTGAATTTTTTTTTTTTTTTTTTACTAACGGATACCCTCGGGTAAACAAGAACGATGGATAGAGTCGGGGTTTCGGCCTACCGGGGGACGACAGGGGGACTTCGTCCCCCTCTGTCCCCCATTCGAACCCCCTAAAAGGATATAAAAAGAAAAAATATATATATATAAAGGCGTAAAAGCGGTATTTGGCAACTTTTTCTCTCGAGACTGCAGCTTTCAAGGTCTTGCACTATTTCAGGTCTAAGATTTTACTAATATTTAAGGAAATATTAATAAATATTAGAATAAAATAATTTTTAAGTTTCTTCGATGAAATTACTTCCTGAAATCAAAAAATGTTATTTATTTTCTGTAGATGTTATAGTTTTCTAGTTACATACCTGAACTTTTCCGGGATGTTGGCTATATATATATATATATATATATATACTTCTTCTTCTTCTTTATATATATATATATATATATATATATATAACTATACTGCTATATATACCAACTGCTATATATATATATATACCTATATATATACCTATATATATATATATATAAATTGAAGGTTACCAAAGGAAAAACTATAGACTTTAGAGAAAAGTTTATTTAGAAGAAAAGTTTACTATATATATGTAGAACATGAAAAGCAATGTATTTTATTTTTTTAATTTTTTTTTTTTTTTATATAATTACTTTCAGAGACGCATGCTTTGCCGTGGTACTTTTTAGATCGTGCAACATTTTTTAATGGTTTGCGAGTTTATATTTTTTATTTTTTTAAACTAATGGGAACCCCAAGGGTATACCCCACCGATGGCAGGAGTCGGGATCTCTCGGCCTTCCGGGGAACGACAGGGTAGGACTTTCCCCCCCTCCGGGGAGGGTCTCCGGCCCCCCCCCCTTGGGTGTTTGGGTGTCGCGCGGGGGCCCGGGACCTCCCTACGGGGTATGGAAAGCGTCCCCCCCTGTGTTCCCCCGTCAGCTCGAGCCCCCTACTTGGCAGTGTAAAATACTGTATATATAAAGAATTTTACACGGCCAAGTGAAGTCAGCGCCGGCGCGGCGTGAGGAGGGTTTCCAGCGCGGGGAGGACTGGAAAACCGCGACGCTAAACCCAAGGCATTCGGAGACCGAGTCTACCTAATCGTTGAGCCAACTCATAGACCATTCAACGATAAGTACTGCATTAAAGCATGCGTCTATAAAGAATTAAAAAGAATTTACTTTTGAAGTATGTACTCGTTCTACATATGTATGAGTGACACTTTAAATACAAATAGGCTTTCATCAAGGGATCTATGGTTTTCCTTCCTTTATGGTGACCTTCATATAATAATAATATATAATAATAATATAATATAATATATATATATATATATATATATAATAATAATAATAATAATATATAATAATAATATAATAATAATATATATATATATATAATATAATATGTATATATATATAGCATATATATATACTCATAACTGCTCTGCTCTAATAACATAACTGCTGCTATATATATATATTTCAGGAAAAGGAAGAATTTCAATCGTGAAAAATTACTTTTTTTACCGGTGGTACTATAACTTCTTTATCCAATGACCTTGAAATATGATACTCATACCAAGTGTCAAAAACACATCAATCTTTGTTTTGTTAAAGCTTGAAATTGATTTATAAAATATTTCATTTATTTTAACGTAGTAATTATCATGCAAATTTTAGGCTTTTCATTTGAATGAAAGTTGCATTTCATGACCTTTGCTTTCTTTCGATTCCCTTCGGTCCCTAGGGACTTTTGGAGAGGGGAAGATTGCTAAGCCAATCTTCATATATCATCCATTAACTCTTATAGGTTTCTTTGACCTCTTCAGTCATGAAGGTCATCTATGTGACCCTATTTGACCTCTCCAAATTTGTTTTAATAAAATTCAAAATTTTATTCCTTTCTCCCAAGTTCAGACTTGGTTTTTATATAAAAAAGATCAGAAATTTTTACTGGTAATTTGAAAACCTATTTACAAGTAATATTGCTATTAATTTACTACTGAAAATTATTATTTAATTTTCTATCATATAAAAGAAGTAT